>PVKM010018668.1:0-24872 GCA_004027735.1 Carollia perspicillata | reverse complement strand
ACAAACATATGGCCAATACACATATGAAGAGATACCCAGTTTACTCTTTTAGGTGACCATTTTATCTCATAAAATAGCTGTATTATTTTCCATGATTGAGAATTAGTATATATTCTTGCATAAAGGTATCATAGTACAACAAAGGATTTCATGCATCCATATATGAATTCGGTGAGTTCTTAGTGCCCTTGGCTTAGGAAGGTTTTACTTTATGTACATTTTGAAAGGCTGAATAAATTATAATAAATAGTGCACCTACAGTCATTGAATTTGAGACATTTAGATGGGAATTTTCAATCTGAGAGTCTCAATTAAATTCTGTTGCTCATTTGTGAGATTATTTCAAGTAAATTATTGCTACAAATATAGTGCCACTTTTTTAGTTAAACAAGAGTAATTGAGGGATGGGAATTTTCTTATCTTTATCATGAGACTAAATCCAAGAAGTGGTGTAATGAGAAGTTCTTGAGTTTATACATCAAAGAGAATTCAAGGGTTTTCTTATAATGAAGAGATTCTTATCCATGTCTGCAAGCTTCTCTGAGTGAGAAAGTGAGCAGTGGTGATGAGGAACTGTACATATCATGTACCCTAGAAGTAAGTAATTTTTACTGTTGAACCTGAATAATTCTGTTGAGTACAAATTGCTATAATGTATTATTTTTACCAAAATAAAGGTGGGAGGAGTTTTTATTAAAGTCCGGGTATGCTAAGGGAGTTGTCTCAAATTTTAATTTCATACTTACAATATAAAAAGCAAAAGGGGACTGAGGCGTAAGATGTATAGGTTTATATTAACTCAGTTTCATTTTGACAACATTCAAATGCTTATATGAAGGCTAAAGAGGTGTCTAGTGGCCTATAAGACCCATCTGAGTGGTTCCAGACTTACATACACCTGAGAGAAAGTCTTTTAGACACAATCATTTTACTTGACCTCTTCTGCAACTCTTTCAGTTCAATTGTATCCAAAAGAGAATTGGTCAATCAGAAGCAAAAAGCTTTCTAAGTTTAGATACATTTTTGGTTTGTTTAGATGCTTGGCATAACTTCTTAGTACTCTTTTCTTTATGTTTCCTGAATTCTGTATGCTTTTCTGACCTCTAGCACCTATCTGACCAGCATCTTTAGCAGGTAGTCTGCTACCAAGGCTCACTCAACATCCCCTAGAACAAAATCACACCAAGCAGGATGGAATGAGTCTGGATGTGGCAGCTTGTAAAGGCAAGCTCCAACCAGAAGGTGACACTGTTGCAAAACCAATGCTGAGATAAAAACCTAAATTGTTTTTCATTATCTACATTTTCTAGGATTTACACACACACACAGATATTAAATGAAAGTTTACATAGATAAAATAATTTATAAAGTTTTACTCCTGTTAAAGATAATTATAATGGAATTATAATTTTAAAAGTGAACACATTTTAAGTTTTGACCACACTAGCATGCTTTTCAGCAGCATGTAGATTTGCACTTTATTTCCCACTATAGTCAATTTTCATTTATAAATATTACAACCATATAAATAAAACAGCAAATACTTTCCTGTTTCTCATGCTGTGTCAGGAACAGTTCAAAGTATTTTACACAAAGTCAGTGTATCTTTGGATGGACCACTTCAGAGAACACTCCTTTCAGAGGCTTTGTGTGAGAACCCTCTTTGACTGTTTTCTACCAAGTGCTCCACTCTGTATCTGGTGAGCTATATTCTAGTATCTGAAAATGCCCTTGGGTCATTGCCTTGAAATTCTCTCAAAAAGCTAGCCACCTAGATTCTTTTGAGAAAGTCACCTAATTAGAATCTGTTTGTTTATATAGTCTTATTTATTTCTTGTCAGCTCATGAACAGTTATTTTTCACAAGTTTAAGTTTTCAGAATTCAAATCTAATTTTTTTTCACATAGTATGACTAAACACCTCTAAAATTTTCATGTACTTTTACTAAAAAATTCCAAAATTCAGGGAATTATTCTAAGGGAATAATCAGAAATAAAATCAAGATTTGGGTTTGTAAGGAAGTTTGTTATAACATTATTTATAAAAACAAAACCTTAGAAACAATTTAAATTGTTCAAAGATTTGAAATGGTTCAAAAATTGATATATCCATTAAACTGTATAAATCATATTTATAAAGTTTTAAACACTGAAAATGTGAAAGATATAATATTAAATAAAAAGTACATTTATGCGTGAACTTGGTCATTATTCTCTATTTCAGAATAGTGGAATTAGGATATTTTTAATTATGATCGAAATCACGATGAGATACCATCTCACCTGTTAGGATGGCTAATATATTTTTTAAAGTGTTGAAATGATGTGGAGAAATAGGAACCCTTACATACTTTTCCTGGAATGTTAAATGTTGCAGGTGCTATGGAAAACATTAAAGATGTCACTCAAAAAATTAAAAATAGCCCCGGCCAGACTTCTGGTCAAGACAGTAAACACAGCTCCCCTCTTCACACAACCACACCAAATTACAACTAAAACATAGAATAACCATCACTCAGAACCATCGAAATCAAGTTGAATGGAAGTGTGACAACTACAAAATTAAAGAAACCACATCCATTGCGACTGGTAGGAGGGGGGCAGACATGGATTGGGGTGGTTCCATATCCACATGTTGTGGATAAAAATTTGGGAGAGATATCTCAGGACTGAGGAGTCCCAGCCCTAAACCAGGGGTTCCCACTCCAAGGTTTCAGGGCCAGGAAAATTAGTCCCCACAACTTATAGCTAAAAAAAAACAGTGGGGATTGAGTCGATGGAAGAAACTTCTGGAGCCCCGAACAGTTCCTTTTAAAGAACTCACACAGGGTTTACAGCCATATCACCCTGAGTGCACCCCATCTCCTCTGATCTTAGAAGAATCCACACATGGACTAATCTACTTAGACTCACTCCCTCTGAGCTACAGCACTGGGGGAGCAGCTTGAAAGGCACCAGTGGCATAAAGGGAGAAACGAGGTATCCGGCATTAAGGGGAGCAGATTGTCCCTTTTCTAAATTCTCCCCCAACAGAGCCAGCAAGCTGGTGCCATATATGAGAGTCCATGAACCTGGCTAACATTGTTTGACCCCTCTTGGAGATTCCCAGAGACTCCACCCCATCCAACTTATGTGCCCACCCAAGTTGTTTTTCCACATGAATGGCTGCTCTTGGCTTATGCCTCACAACTTCCTAAATCCTACCAAACAAGCAACAGCTGGCCTCAGTGAACCCCAGGTGTGCACTGATTCACAGCCTGGCTTTGCCTAGGAATTTACAAACCAAGCACAAGTAGCAACCATCTCGGATTGCTTTATACCTTAGGAAGGGGGACCCCAGGCAAAACCTGGGGCAGCCCCTGATGGGGCTTGGCCTTGGCCTATATCACCCAGGAAAAACCAGGATCAGCACTCCCGGTGGACAGCTACAGGCCACATCAAAGCACCACTACCCTGCCCTGGCACATCTGATCCTTCACAGAGGGCAGAGGTTGGTGGTAAGTGGTCACAGCCAATCTTTGCAGCTGACTGGACTGGGTAAATCCCTCCCATTTGTTAGGGTGGTCAGTGACTTGGGCTGTGAAAGAATTCATAAAGAGAAGAAAGTGTAGGGAATAAAGTTTTTATTCACTTTTCAAGAAAGGAGAGGGGCATGGTGTGGAGAGATACACCTCAAAGGGTGGTGCCTTTGAGCTTTTATTGGATTATAATTGAATTTAAAAAGGGTGGGGGTGCTGTTGTGTGGCCCCTGGGCTGTTGAGACCTTATAACAAGAGGCTGCAGTTAAGTTATCTTCTGCCTGTGGCTATAAGGAGCAGTTAGTTCTGTCCTTGCTTTCCAGTAATTTCCAGTCCTGGGGACAAAAGCTCAGAAAAATAAAATGACAGTCATGTTTAACCAAGTCACAGCCTGCTCAGCAAATGGTGCCACAATAGCAAATGGGGCTGACTCTATCCTTTCACCATTGATTGGCCAACAGCAACCAAGGCTCAACTATAAGAGGAGGATGTACTCAGCCCACACAAAGTACCCAGCTTGGGTGATAGGGGAGGCTGTGTCCCAGGAACCTGTAGAACACCTATTACATTAGGCCACACTACCAAGACACAGAGTCAAAGCAGCTCTACCTAATACATAGAAATAAACACAGGGAGGCTGCCAAAATGAGGAAAAAAATGAAACATGACCCAAATGAAAGAACAGATAACAACTTGAGAAAAAGAGCTAAATGTAGTGGAGATAAGCAATCTACCAGATGCAGGGTTCAAAATATTTGGTATAAGGATGCTCAAGGAATTTAGTGAGGACCTTGGCAGCATAAAAAGATCCAGTAAGAAATGAAGGATAGACTAATTAAAATAAAAAACAATTTACAGGGAAAAAAACAGTAGAACAGATGAAGCTGAGTTTCTAATCAATGATTTGGAACATAAGGAACCAAAAACAACCAATCAGGACAAGAAGAAAAAAGAATCCAAAAATATGAGGATAGTATAAGCAGCCTCTGGGACAACTTCAAGAGGTCCAACATTTGCATCGTAAGGGTGCCAGAAAAAGAAGAGAAAGAGCAAGAAATTGGAAATCTATTTGAAAAAATAATGAAAGAAAACTTCTCTAATTTAATCAATGAAATGATATGCAAGTCCAGGAAGTGCAGAGAGTCCCAAACAAGTTGGATGCAAAGAGGCCCACTCCAAGACACATCACAATTAAAGTGTCAAAGGTTAAAGATAAAGAAAGGGTCTTAAAAGCAACAAGAGAAAAGTAGTTAGTTACCTACAGAGGAGTTCCCATAAGACTGTCAGCTGAAAGAACTTTGCAAGTTAGAAGAGACTGGCAAGAAATACTTAAAGTCATGAAAAGCAGGGACCGACAACCAATATTGCTCTACCCAGCAAAATTATCATTTAGAATCGAAAGGCAGATAAAGAGCTTCCCAGACAAGAAAAAACTAAAGGAGTTCAGCATCACCAAACCATTATTACGTGAAATGTTAAAGGGACTTACTTTAAAAAAAGATCAAAACTACGAACAATAAACTGTCAAAAATACAAATCTATCAATAATTGAATCTAAAAAACAAACTAAGCAAATAGGAACAGAGACAGAATCACGGATATGAAGAGCATTTTGTTGGTTGCCAGGTGGGAGGGGCATGTGGGGGAATGGGTGAAGATGTGAGGGGACTAAGAGTACAAATAGGTAGTTACTGAATAGCCCTGGGGATGTAAAGTACCGTATGGGAAACAGAGTAGCCAAAGAACTTATTGCATGACCCATGGACATGAACAATGGTGGGGAGGATTGCCTGAGGGAGTGGGGGATGCTGCGTGGAGCAGGGCCAAGGGCAGAAAAATCAGGACAATGGTAATAGCATAATCAATAAATATAATTTAAAGAAAAACAACAATAGCCCTGGCTAGGTGGCTCAGTTGTTTGCAGCATTGTCCCATACATAAAAGGGTTAGGGGTTCGATCCCTGGTCAGGGCACATGCAGGAGGCAACACATTGAAGTTTCTCTCTCCCTCTCTCTCCCCTACCCCACTGTCCCTCTCTCCCTCTTCTTCTCTCTCTAAAAAAATAAACATACTCTTGGATGAGGATTAAAAAAATAAAAATAGAACTCCCATATACTCCAGCAATCCCACTTCTGGGTATATATCCAGAAGATACAAAATTGGGATCTCTAAGAGATATCTGCACTCCCATGTTTATTGCAGCATTATTCATAATAGTCAAGATAGGGAAATAACCCAACTGTCCATCGATAGATAAATGAATAAAGAAAATTTAGTACATGCGTATGATAGAATATTATTCAGCCTTAAAATACAAGGAAATTCTACATTTTTTACAATATGGATGGACCTGAAAGGTACTAGGCTGAGAGGAGTAAGTCAGTCACGGAAGGACAAATACTGCACAAATTATCTTATATAGACATCTAAAGTATCAAAGGCATAAACATAGACAATGAAATGGTGGTTACCAGAGGATAGGGGATGAAGACATGAGGAGTTGTTCAATGTGTATAAAATTACAATTATATGAGATAAATTCCAGAGATCTACTGTACAACATAGTTCCTATAGTTAACAATAAGTTATTGTGTATTTATAAATTTGTTAAGAGGGTAGATCTTATGTTAGAATTCTTAATACCCACACACACAAAAAGGATGCAAGGCAACTATTGGAGGCAATAGGTATGTTTATTACCTGTATTGTGGTGATGGAAACATATGTGTATACATATTTTCAATCCTGCCAAATTGTATACATTAAATATATGTAGTTTTTTGTATACCAATTACAGTTCAATAAAGCTGAAAAAATTGAATTTAAGGTATTAGACACTCAATATAACTCATAAAGTGGTGTGATAAGAGCCAAAGAGGAAATGCAAAGATGTACTGTGTTTTTAATTGAGATATAATTGACATGTAACATTTTATTAGTTTCAAATGTATGACATAATCATTCAATATTTATATACGTTGCAAAATGATCACCACAGGAAGTCTAGTAACTATGTCACCATACATGTTTATACAATATTTTTGTGATAAGAATTTTTAAGATCTATCTTTTAGCAACTTTCAAATATGTAATATAGTATTATTAATTCAGTCACCATGCTGAACATTATATCCCCATAACTTAATTTATTTTCTAATTGGAAGTTTGCACCACCAAAATCTACTTTTCATTATTTGTTTAAGCTTGTTGTTATCTGTATGTTTATTGTGAAAATATTACTTCTATGCTTAATAAATTCTATTGAAAATGGAATAAAATATATTTTATTGGGGAATAGAACAAGGAAAATATATTTTACAGCTTCTTCTCTTGACTGTCTATTCCCAAATAACCAATCTTTGGAGAAATTTGTGTAGTTAATGCTTAGTTTTGAGTAGGGATAATGGACAACCTAAAACAGTTGTCGAAAGGTCTGACACTGTGAACAGCTCTAAATGAGATGTTCAGGATGCCCCACAATGAAGTGATAATAGAGAAAACTAGCAGTCTTGGTTTCAGTTCCAACTTTGTTGTTAATAATAACTACCATCTGCTGAGCACTTACTATGTACCAAGTACTGTGCCCTTGCTTTATGTGCAACACCTTTGTTAGTGTAAAGCATTTTCTGTTAGCAGTGGACTGTCCTGTTAAAGGAGAATGACACTGGCAGTAGTGATGAGCTCTAAGCATCAAATAAGTATGACACCACTGCTTTAGCTATGAAGTTACTGCCATTTTGCCACCACTCTACGGTATTTCAGTATTTTGTTATAGAATCCTAAATAGGCGGATAGAAAGGTCATTTTGATGACAACATAATCTAGCCTATCCTGATAGAGGAAGCCACTGTATAATCCACACAAAACATACTTTTGGCTTGGGTGAAAGAGTTAGCAGTAGAGGTTATGAAAAGTGATCAATTACGGGTATATTTTGAAGACAGAGCCAATAGATTTTGCTAATGAAGTGATTCATGATAAAAGAGCAAGGAGACAGGAAGATTTCAACATTATTGGCTTAAGGGACTAGAAATATAAGTTTCCAGGAACTGAGAAAAGGATCACTGGAAGAAGAAGAGGTTTAGGGGAAGATCAGCAATTAAGTTTTGGAGCTTGTAAATTTGGTATTCTTATTAAGTAAACTAGTAGGTATCATATATTAGGTATCAAACAGGTAGATGGAATTTGGGAAAGAGAGACAAGTTAGAGATTCAAATTTTGGAATCTTTGGGATACAAATGATTCTAAAGGCCATGCACCAAGATTTCATCATCTGGGAATTAAGTATAGATGGAAAAAGAGAAGTCCAAGAACTGAGTCATAGAGCATGCTCCAATTCAGAGGACAGGAGAAAAGGGAGGACCAGAAAGGGAGACTGGAGCAGTGAAACAGAAGACAAGAAGCAGAAAACCAAAAATTTTGGTTTGAAAATCAAAAAAAGTTCATCAAGGAGGAAGCAGCATTCAGTTGTGTCAAATACTGCTGATAATGGTCAAGTAAAAAGATGAGAATCAGCCTCCCAATTTACCCATGTATGTCCTCAAAGAGTTTCAAAGGTAGGGAAGAAAGATTAGTCCTAGTGGATTCTTAAGAAAATCGGGGAGTTAATTTGGAAACAAGAACTATAGAAAACTGGCAAAGCTTAAGGGTGCCCTCTGGCAAAAGAGATGTATTCACAGGGTTCAGCTCCATTATTACAAAGCAGGAGAGAAAAGAGTAGATTTGAACCTGAGAGGCAATACATTGGAAACTGGCACTCTACCCAGTGGAATAAAAAAAATGTGTTAAAGAAATCTTTCAATTTTAATTCTCTGTACTACAGAGCTCTCTTAGAATGGGGTACAGCAAATCAGTTCAGTTAAGCAGTTTTAGAAATGTCCAAAGGAGAAGAATCACCTGGATCTTTGTTAAACATATAGATTCTCATGAACCCTCCATAAAGATTCTGACTCAGTAGGTCAGAAGTAGAGCCCCAGGTTATCTGTATTTTTAACTAGAGCACTAGGTGATTCAGATACTGTTGACGAAATATTTGAGACACTGTTTTGAGACACTGTTTGAGGAAATATTTTCCTCAGTATTCAAGTGATAACTGCTTCTTGATTCTCAATGTGATGTGTATGTGTATTATACATACACAAATAATGAAATTTTTGTTAAACTGTTTGTATTAAATTGACACATTTATATTCAAATACTCAATTAATAAAGACTTTATTCTAATGAAGTCTTTTCTCTTTCCTCCCTGCCTTCTCCTCAATGTCTTCTACATTCCTGAACCCACCCCAGAACATCCCCAAAAACTTTCTGAATTTATGGAAATTTGTTTTTTGTAAGCAAATACTTAAAGTCAGTTTCAGAAGACTTCAGAGAATTCTCGGTTTGTCATCCCAAATGCCACCACCCCAGTATATGTGGACACATACACACACAGAGAAGTTATTTTTATAACCTGTCTTCCATTTGTCATTCTTTCATAAAGGAAAAAAGTATAGTTCCATGAGATTGGAGATGTATTTTGTTTTTAAAAATTAAGTTCTAGAAACATTTAAAAACTTATCTGTCCATATTATGTTTCACAAATTATGAAGTAAATTGTTTGATCTACTTACCTCAAGGAAACAGGCTAATATGGTGTTATTAATATATACCTAAATTGATTTTTTAAATGATATCTTGAAAACTAAAAAAAAATTAATTTAAATTGGTTTGCCTACTTTATCTAGGTCCTAACTTTAGGTAGCCCACTACCTAATGCCAAATGATATGAGCAGCCTCAGTGCATTGAACTTCCAGTACCTACCAGATACGTTATAGTAATACCAATTATTTATTGCCACTGTGGAAGGTATCTTTTAAGTCTGTTAAAATCCTCCAATTTGTAGTTAAGGACACTGAGGTCTCGTTAAAGGCCATGACACTAATTAGTGGCAGAACTAGTCCTGAAAGATGAGATTCCTTAATTTTGAAGTGTTTTTATTAGCATATTTTCTGCTGCTTTTTCAAGCCAATGTATTCAAGATCATCATTAGCATTAGACTTTAATTGGAATCCTAAGTCTGACATGTTTTTCTGGTACTTCATGTTTGGGCAGATGAGCAGGACTTATGAAATCCCATGCCAGTGCTACAGATAACAACAGTCAGGCTGACCTAGGCCTGTATCCATCCAGAGACCCACAACTCTATGTCAGTGAAGTAACAGCAAGCAGGAACCACTCCCTGAACAATTCCTGCATTGCACCATTTAATTCATGTCTATCAACATAAGCATGATTTATTGTCCTAAAATTCAGTGGGAGTATGTTTTTGCTAATGAATGTATGTCAGGAATTGGGGTGAAACAAAATAAGTGGCATATGTGTTTTATATCCTTCCTGCCCACTTAGGAACTGAGGGCTGAATTCCTCCAAAGATGGAAGGAGACTGATATAAGATATATATATGGAAAGCTGATTTTGTCAGAACTAAAGAAAAGGAAGCATTTTATAGCCAAAAAGGTTTATGTTTTGGAAACAACTATAATTGCAAGGAAGTATCCATTTCCAACTTCACAAAGAAGAGATTTAAAAAAGAAACTCACATGGTTAAGGGAATGATGACATTCCCAAACAAATAAATAGTATGCAGCTATTAAAAAGAAAGAAGAATAATTCTATGTACTAATACTTATCAGGAAATATTCTAAAGAAGAAAAAAGCAAAACAAACAAACAAACAAACAAAACAAGGTACAGGACAATGTAAGTATGTTACCAAGAGGATATAGGAGGCCTGTCCAGAAAAAGTCCAGCCATTGCTAATATAATGAGAATGGTTTGCACGGCAGTAATGTAACCTGGCAGCCAAGGAGAGTGTACTGCAATGCGAGTGCATGAACAATGACAACTTCACTCTATTAGTCAGTGGGGGTGGTAGATGCTGTTGAGTGGGCTTATGTACTGTGTGGCCATCGCATTCAAAATGACTGAGCAAGTAGAGCAACAGATCTGCATCAAATTTTATGTTAAGCTTGAACATTCCCCCACAGAAACTATTTGGATGATTCAGAAGGCTACAGCTATGGCTACTAGTGATTGGTAGCTTCATCAGAACACACTTGCTCATCCACCACATCTCGTGCAGAGTTTTTTGGTGAAGCATCAAATCACCCTGGTGACTCAGCTCCCCTACATTCCAGATTTGTCACCCCATGACTTCTGGCTTTTCCCAGAACTAAAAACACCTTTGAAAGGGAAGAGATTTCAGACATTTGATGTAACTCAGGAAATTATGACGGGACATCTGATGGTGATTGGGTGAACTGTGTGAGGTCCCAAGGTGCCTACTTTGAAGGGGACTGAGGTGTCATTGTCCTATGCACAATGTTTCTTGTATCTTGTATATTCTTCAATAAATGTCCCTTTTTCATATTACATGGCTGGATACCTTCTGGACAGACCTTGTATACTTGTATTAGGTATATATGTTCCTGGGTAAAATATATGATGTATCTCACATATATAAATAATATATGCAATACCTAAGTAATTATAGTATATGTGTATATATGTATGTGTATAATTTGTCATGATTAACAAATTTTTTGAATTAACAGGCATCTTTTGAAAAGCCTTCCTGTTTATAGAATTCCCCACATTATATCAGTCCCACTTGTCCATTCAAGAAATCAGAACTTAATCCTCCAGCCTTCTTTATAGCTAGGTACAGGCTTGTGACTTATATTTTGCTAAATATGGTTGCCTATCTGGCTCTACACTGGAGAAATGGTAGGAACACTAATAATGGTTTGCCTTCAAGGACCAACAGTGGTAAAGCTGTAAGCATCTGAAGCTCCATTTCTTTGGCGTGAGCTATTTCAGTCCAGGTCCTTTGAGAAGCAGGTGTCAAGAGCAGCTTAAATGAGCAAGGATTCTATTAGGGGAACTGTCTGTGCAAGGAAAAATAGTCAAGGGTCTACAAAATTCTGGGAGAGCCATCAGGCCACTATGCAAGTCTGACCCTGAGTAAAGAACACAGAAATGAAGGTTAGGTGGAAGCGTCCTAGACTAAAATGCAAGGTGTAGGAAAAGCTTAGCAATGCTGGTGGGCACGTCCTCCTGCCTAAATTTACTGTCAAAGAGGTCCCCTATCTCCCAGAAACATACTTGCTCTCATTATCCTACTTCATTCAATCATTGCCTGGGAGCTGTCCATGGGAGGAGTGGCCTCACTGCAAAGTGGGTAGGATTTCACCACCCAGCTGCTGAGACAGGATACTTTCACAATCTCTACATGGTTTGAGAACTTTATTTAAAAATATTCTCTAAATGATATGGTGCAGTAATAGTGACAAAGGTGACTCATGGGAATCTTTTGCCCTCCTTAACTCTGCATTGGCATGCAGCCTCAAACCTGACATCAAGAACAGCTGTCTCGGCACTTCCTGCTTTGACAATGCAATGTGGGAGGTTTCAATCCATCTAGCCTATTACTTTACCCCAGATAGAGTGACTAACCCTATTGTGTCCTGTCCTCCCCTCCCTCCTCTTGGTATTCCTAAACCCTTGTTTTATTTATCTGTCTTCATTCTTGTTTTTTTTCCAATATCCAATGAACTATAAAGCCATTTGTCAGTGAGCACAAACTGACTTAGCATTTAGCTGGGAATGCCATTAAATCAAAGAAGAGCTATAAATGAATAATGTAGAGAATACTGAGACTTGATGACAAAGAATTAAGGGCTGAATATATAACTCTGATGTGATTTTAGGGGTTACTATACAAAATATGTGTGCCCTGTGTGATTGAGTCAGCTCGACTCCTGGCAACCCAATAAATGACTGACGTCCACAATGTTCAGTTCTGAACAGCCCTGCTCAGGTCCTGTAGATTCACAACTATTGCTTCTTTTATGAAGTCAATCCAAAACTTTTCTAAAACATTTTTATGAGATCCATAGCAAAAAAAAAATTGAACAACACTGTTCTAGGAGTCTAATGAAAAAAGCCTGTCACTTTGGCTTCATAATGAACAGTTCTTCATGCAGTCATTGGGTGATACTCTGGCAGGGGAGCACAATTGGTATAGTAGAAAATATTGGGACAGACTGTGAGAACAGAAATACAGCTTTTTCATTAACTCATTTTGTAACCCATGATAGTTAACCTGCCTAGCTTTGTTTCTTCATCTGAAAAATGAAATGATTGGAATGTGGTTCATTTGAAACTGGGAGCTATTCTATTCTGTAACTATAAGCTCTCTTTGAATATCTTCTAAGAGTTTCTCTTTTCTTTCCTGTTAGTTTGAAGTTCTTTTCTAGAGGTAACACAAGCAGTTGGGAATAAGAAGGAAAATATTAACTACTGTTATTTTCCTTTTCCTCTCCACTAAAGAGAACATGCTTCTCTAAGACTTATGAAGTGGATAAATGGTCAAGGATTAAATTAAAACAATTGCACAACCTTTACAGTAATTTCTGAGGCTTCATGGAAGATCTCCTAAATCCTGTGTATTGGAAACAGACATATATAGGGCTTCCCTTTACACCTAGGATCCATGGTAGAATCCAAGGGGTTCAAAAACCTGTGTAGGAAAAAACTACATCTTTGTTTTCACTAACATCTGAATCAGTTTCCTTTAACTAGTAATGTATGTAATGACCAGAATATTAGCAGTTATTGTTTGTTACTCTGTTACAAATAAAAATCAGTTTCTTATAGCACAGTTGTTACAGATGTCTCAAAATGTAATTTATGCTATTCACTATTTTGAAGTTATTGGAGTTTATTAGATTTGGCTCTAGCTCCTATTATTTGAAGCATACATATAACTAGACACACATAAAAAACTATAGCTATTTAACAAAAATGGTTTTAATATTTTGATAACTATATTTCAACATAATTTCCTTTGTTATCATACATTGTATTTTATGTGTTTAAAAACATTGCTCTGAGCCCTGGCTGGTGTGGCTCAGGGGACTGAGTGCTGGCCTGCGAACAAAAGGGTCACCTGTTGATTCCAAGTCAGAGCACATGCCTGGGTTGCAGGCCAGGTTCCCAGTAGGGGGCACCCGGGAGGCAACCACACATTGATGTTTTTCTCTCTTTCTCCCTCTCTTCCCCTCTAAAAATAAATACATAAATAATCTTTAAAAAAAAAGCACTGCTCTGAGAAGGAATCCATAAACCTCACCGGGTTGTCAAGGAAATCTTTGGCACCCATGGACACACACGCACACAAAGATTAAGATTATCCTGGCGTGAATACAGACGTATAGATCACTAAAGGGCCACTAATGCACCATGGAACAATTTTTAGTGGCCACTGTGAATCTGAAAAACTGCAAATTGTGGCTCAGTAACTGAGTGGAGAAACTTAAGGAGCAGCCAAGAACTGCAATTTTAAGAGAAAAAAAGTTTTTCAGAAATCCCAAAAGCCACGGGTAAGCAATGAGGACAGGAGGGGCCAATTCAGTTTCTTTTTCTCTTTTCTTTCTCTTCTCTTCTCTCTTCCCCTCCCCTTCCCCTCAGAGAGGGGAAGGGAAGGACAAAATGAGGGAAAGAAACGTGGATCGCAATCCACTGAGTCCTATCAGCCAAGACCCTACTTCGATTTCATACTTGTTATTGGCTGGCTACTAGGACTGAAGGGACAACCCCCACTTCCTGTTGCCTGAACTAGGACATATCTCACCCTATTCTTCCCTTGTCCTAACCAAAGGGCTACACTGAACACCTGCAGGTGAATGAATATACACCACTGAATCGAAGCACTCTCTCTTTCAAAATTTATGTCCGGGCATTTTGCTGATACCCTACGACTACTACTGGGTTAACATGCGTGAGTCGGCCCTCTTTCTTCCGGTTGGCTTGCGCTTCTTCAGCCGTTGACAGAAAAGTTCCTTCCACAACCTCAAGTTTGGAAACCATCGCTTGCAGCGTGGGAGGTGGGGGAGCGTTCCACTACTCCAGGATGTTGGCCCATTTCTTTCCCCGTCGTTAGAGCAGAGCTTCAGTCCGGGAATGACGAACCCTTTGCTTGGAGGCCGGTCCTCTCCTAAAAATTTCCAGTGCGAGCCTCTTGAAGGGTCCACGTTCCAGAACCGAAGCCTCTAGCAATGTTTCCGACTCCGCCTCCTTCACTGCGGCCAGGGCAACACTACTCAACGCTCCTCAGAGCAGCGCCGTTTGCTGACGTACAGAGCCTGATTGGCCACCTCCTCCTGGCGGGCTGGGATTGGCCACCAGCCGGTCCCGCCCCTCGCCCCCGCCCAGACCCGTGGCAACCCGGGTGTCCTCGCGCTGGTTGTCCGCGCTCAGCCTGGCAGTTTGCGTCTTCGTCGTCCTCCACCCTGCGTTCATGGCCACCGCTGCCACTGAGGAGCCCTTCCCTTTCCACGGCCTCCTGCCCAAGAAGGAGACCGGGGCCGCTTCCTTTCTCTGTCGCTACCCGGAGTATGACGGGCGAGGGGTGCTCATCGCCGTCCTGGACACTGGGGTTGACCCCGGTGCCCCGGGCATGCAGGTGCGGTAAGGCACGGAGCGCTCGGGCGCAGGCGGCCGGCGGGCCCTGGACTCGTAGGGAAGCAGCCTTCGAGCCCGGAGGCCGAAGCCCAATCCGAGGCCGAGCGGGAGCTGGGTGCTATAGGGAGGCAGAGGGCAGAGCGTGCGCGGAGGCCGGGCGGGGTGCTAGGGGCGCGGGGCCCCCAGCTCGGGCACCCCGGCTGGGACGTGATCCCGGCCCAGACAAAAGCAGCGGGCGCGGCTGGTCGGGTGTGTGGATCTGCCTTTCACCCAAAAAGCCCCTTCCTACCTAGGCGCTGCCAGGCCCGGGCCCTCGGGCTCCTTCCCGTGACACTATCTTCCTCCACTGATCTCTCCTGTCCCGGGCACCGGCTTGTGCCTATTTTCAGATGAGGATTTTAGAATTTTTATTGTACGTTGCGGGGGAGGGGCAAATGACCTATCAGAACTTATTTTTATTGCTTAGTTAGGGAGATTTGTTTTTGGAAAGAATTGTTTATTTTTAAACACGAAAGCTGGGTTTCGTGAAGATAACTCGGTCAACTTCCGGAATTATTTCCTTTGGTGTTTGTGTATTCTACTTTTAAACCATGCAGTGTACTTATTTAGAATCATTGAAACGCATGTCTTAGTCTTTTAGTTTGGTTTTGTCGAACTTCAGACTTTATTAAATTATACTTCTGTAAACTTTTAGCCTCCAAATGTAAGACAGCATGCTTTATTTACAATTTTAAAAATTACTTAGTTTTGTCTTAGGCACCTTTAGGTCAAGGAACCATACTAAAAAATCATTTTATATGTTGTTCTTCTGGAACATATTCTGCTTAAAGTATCCAAAGTTTGATTTTTGTAAATTTAGCTGTAGCGTGTTACTGAAATCCAGTAATAAAATTTCACTGATCTTGGTCAAGATCAACTCCTATATGCTGATTTCTCATTTCAGTGCATCATCTGTGTATCTTACCCTCCTTTCTGTACTAAACGCAGAAATGTAATAATCATCTCCCCTCCCTCCCCCAGACTTCTGCCTCTGGACCCTCTGTTGTGCTCTCAAACATTTGAGGTAGCATTTTGGAAGTTAGAATGTAATTAAGGGGGGAAAGGGAACTAGTTTGACTGTATAGAATCTCTCTGGTTCCTCCTGTTAATTTTTCAGCAGCATTTTGGAGTACAGTACATCCTATGGTGGTCCTGCCAGGCATCTTTGGTGAATCATAAGAGGAGCAGGAACTCATTAGGTGATGAGTTCCCTCCTGGTAGCTGTAGTGGTACAGTTATGTTAAAAAGTCTTCAGAGTTTTAGAGCTCTCATATTATTGAGGCTTTATTACAGATTAGTAATGGTTTCCATTCTGTTGTGTTGTATGTTTACTCTTTATAGGGATAAGTGGGAGAAGTACAGCTGGGTAAGTGGTTCACTGGGTCTTTTGTCGGAATAGTGAGAATCAGAAGAGTTTGGAGGAGTGCTGTCTTAGTAAAAATACTTTTGTAGAATTTCCCATGTCTGCTTATCAAATTATTTCACTAGCTCTCTATAAAGTAATTCTCATCCCACACTGTCATTATGAAAATTGATTGAGATTAATTATATGTGACTCTTAAGTGCTCAATAGACACATATAATTAATGTGTTAAACACTACTTTTTTAAAGCAAAGATATTTAGTTAAAGGAGTTTATGCTGGGTCTTAAATCACCCAACTATCTGAAAGATAAATAGGCATGTAAATAGCAAATGTTTAAACAATGAAATATTGAAGTAACTAAAAACATAATTCTAACAACTTTTAACTCTGAGAGGTTGACCTAAACATGGCTAGTTAAGAGATTCATGGCTTGCAAACATAGTGACTTTTTATGTTTTTTTACCTTATCTTTAACAAATTAATTTTATATATCTATGTATAGCTACCTCACTAAGATAAGAAAGTGGATAGCAGTAAAACGGAGAAAAAGAGTGAAATAGAGGAGGAAGAGGCCAAGGTGGAAGTTTGGAAAGCCTAGCGGGATCTAAATAGAGGACTAGAGGCACAAGTGAAAACTTTCAAGAACACAGTGAACTGTCTTATTCTTTGGTAACTGCCTTGGGCCTGGTTCTCTTTTGTTCGACAGTTGTGTGGGCTTGTTGGGAGGGTGGACAGCATGACAAGAGTAATAATCACATAAACTAAATCTTTCCTCAGCAAATATTGGGGCATCTGGTAGGAGCTTAATGTTGTGTTAAAAAATAATGTATTCCAGCAGAGTCTGTTACAGAGATTGATCATAGAGGACCATTGAGAACTACACCAATCAGACTTTACAATGAGAGATAGTACTTGGACTGGACCTGGAAATAAATATGCAATAGCCAATGTATCTCCCTGGCCACCAGTGTTGCCTGCATCTGTCACATTGCCGAAGTTATTTTCCTTTACTAAAAAAAAAATTCCATTCACTCTTATCTAATATAAAATAAAGCTGTTTTGGCATCCTAATTGCCTTTGCATAAAAATCCAAAACTTTGAACCATGTGTATGGCCCTTCACCGACCAACTCTACCTCCTCATATAGCCTCAGTTCTTATCTCATCATTTTTTCTGTCCATATCCACTTTTACCTTGTGCTCTGACTTGGAACATGTCACTCTTTTTCTTTCACCCAAATATTTCAGGTCTTTCCCCAACACATATCTTTCTTTGCAGGTGGTGTTTAATCTGCCTGCAAGCCTTCTACCATCACCTGTACACTCTTGCTTAATACTTGGAAACCCAGCTGGGTCTTGACCCCATTACCTTTTGGGATATCTACTGATTTGATTCAGCTCCACCCACCTTTACTCCTAACTCTAAATTTCCTCTTTTGACTTATTATCTCCAGTGCAGTGGTTGCTTTTACCTAATGGTGAAGGAAGAAGTACATAGATAGCAAGTTGCATGTATAAGAAATGAAAGAGAGAGAGGTCCTAGTAAGTAAAGCTGTGCCAGTAGTACTGTAGATGGTAAGCCACTAAATCCCATTAGACTTTCTTCCATTGCTCACATACTGATAATGAGGTTGCTAATGAGAGGGATCTGTGTCTGACTTGTTAGTGATCTCTTGTGATTACTTGATCTCAAGTCACTGAAGCTGTTTACTCATTGAATGAGAATGATAGGTGTGATTTGTGTTCCTAGTGCTATTACAATAGTTGAATAGACAGCCCCTGAAGAATAAGCATCCAGAGTAAGAACTACCATACATAAAAATCACAGCTGTTCAGTCCTTAACAAAGCTATCAGCCACTGGGTGTTTGATGGCAACCTGATTGGAGTGAGATTTGGAGTCCACTAACCACCCTTTGTTTTGACTTATAAAGAAAAAAATGTGTGCCCTTGTTTCCTCCATATAGTGACTTTACCTCTCCTCCTTTAAGGTATACCTTAACTAGAGAGCTTTAAGGACAGGGCAGTTGGTATTGGGGAGGGAGGCAGGTGACTCAGAAAGGGACACTAAGCTTTATCTTAAAGAGCATGAATTCTCCAGGTAGAAAAGGAGCTTCAGGGCCTTGTGCTCTTGTCAACACTTGGCATTTTTTTATATTCTTTTTTTTCCTGAGGGTAAGACATTTTCTTGTTTCAGTCTTTTTGCATCAGTCCATGATTCTTGGCTGGTAATTCAGTACATACATGTTGAATGCTACAGATTCCCTAGTCCAGGAAGATCCCAGAAGTGATTTTTCTCACCAAAACAATATGAAAATCTAATACTTTGATTAGATTAAGTCAAAATCTAATACTGACCTGTACCAGTCAGCATGGCCCAAATGAAACTTCATGGGTTGGCCAAGAAACTAGACCTTAGGAAAATAAGTCTTTTTTTTTTTTTTTTTAATTGTTTTTCAGTACAGTTTTCTGTCTTTTACTCCCATCCCAGACCTTCCCCCAGTGCTCCCCACCTCCCTCCCATTTCCACCCCCCTTAGTTTTTGTCCATGTGTCCTTTATACTTGTTCCTATAATCCCCTCCCTTTTTCCCTGTCTTAATACTGAGTAATTAGTATCAGGTCATCCAGTAATTAAATATATTTCATACCTACAAGGCACTGCTAGGTTTGGTGAATAAAATAGTTATAGTCCTAGTTCTATGGAGCTTATCTTCTAATAGTGGAAATATAGGAGTCACCTAACTGTATAATTATGTACTGAGTTAAGTTCTGTGAAGGAAACAAGGTACACTGAGAAAGAATAATCAGGTTTAGGATGGCAGCCACTTAAAGGAAGTCACAGGGAAGCCTTTCTGAAGGGTAACATTTTAGTAGAAAACTAAGATAGTATTGAAATTCCTGTGGAAAGACTGAAGGGACAGAGAATTCTAAGCAGAAGGATCCTGTACAAATACATTGTGAAGCAGGCAAAAGTTTGGAATGTTCCACGAATTGTAAAAGAGCCAGAGTGGTTGGAGTTATGAGTGGCTGAGAGTGGCAGGGGTCAGATCTGGCAAAGATTTTTGTATAGAGCACCCAGTGAATCCCTGGAGAGGTGTTAAGTGGAGGAGTGGTTTAATACAATTTGTTTTGTTATTGGTTTTTGTGGAGGCCAGGAATGGACACTAGGAGCTACTGGCATTATACCGTGAAGGCAAGAGAGGATTGTGGTGGAGGGTACTAGTAGTAAAGATTAAAAAAGAAGGTAGATTTGAACTATATTTTAGAAGTAGAATTAAGAGGACTTCCTGACAGATCTGATATGAGGAATAAACTAAATAAAGAAAGAAGGACTTTAAGTTTCTGGCTTGAGCAACTGTCTCTGTGTTGATTTCTTGAGTGACAAAGCCTGAAGAAAAGCCTTTTCTTCTGACAAAGCCTGAAGAAAAACAAGTTTTAGTGTTAAGTTTGAATTTGGACTTACATGAAGTTTGAGTGCTTATTGTGGCATCCAATAATGAAATATTATTAAACATTTTCCCCTAAAATTTTGTACTTGTCTACCCCCAAGCTCATGTTCTCAGATCCTTTCTCAAGTGTTTCCTCTTCAGTGAGAACTTTATTGACTATCCTGGTTTAAATCAAAAGCCCTACACCCCTTGTCTCCTTTCCCTGCTTAATTTTTCTACATAGTAATTATCACTATCTGACATTTATGTTTTTTACTTATTTGTTTATTGACTATATAATGCAAAATCTGTGAGGTCAGGGATTTTTGTGTATTAATCATTACTATATCCCCACACCTAAAATAGAGTGTGACCTACAATAAATGTTCAGTAAATATTTGTTAACTGAATATATGAAACCACTTGAAGGATTCTGTGGTGTTTTCCATGACTGAATTTTCTCCTTAGGATTGTCAGGCTTTTGCTTAAAACAATTCAGTTCTCTTTCTATAATGAAAGCAGATTTTATAGGATGTTTTATATATGTGTACCTATGCACACATGCGCGCACACGTGGGGATTGACATTGCTTGCTTTTAAGCATAAAAAGTTAAATCTTTAACTCATTTTAATTTCCTTTCATTTTTAGGTTACATCCGATGGAAAACCAAAAATCATTGATATTGTTGACACAACAGGAAGTGGTGATGTGAATACTACTACAATAGTAGAGCCAAAGGATGGTGAAATTGTTGGCCTTTCAGGAAGAGTGCTTAAGGTTGGACTTTTATCTTTTTATTTAATTTTTTTGTATTGTTACCTCAAACCATCTAATGTTTTTAGCTTACATTTGATGGTGTGATGAGTATTAGTAGCTGTTACTGTGTAACAAACTTCTCTGAAATTTCATGGTTTAAAACAATAAACATTTATTACCACAGTTTGAGTCAGGAATCTGTGTGTGAGTTAGCTGGGTGCCTCTAATTCAAGATCTCTTCTCAGCTTGTTGTTAGTCAGGGTTGAAGTTTCATCGGAAGGCTCAACTTGGTGGGGAAGGGGAGTCTGTTTCCAAGCTCACTCAAGTGGTTATTGGCAGGCTCTGGTTCCTTGCTACTAAGACCACTCTGCCAGGATGCTTCACAACATCCAGCTGTCTTTCCCCCTGCCGGTGGGGGCAGGAATCCAAGAGAGTGTACCCAAGATATAGGCCATGGTCTTTTTATAAATTAATCTTGAAAGTGACATCCTGTTACTTCTGCTATATTCTTTTCATTGAGAGGCGAGTCATTAAATCCAGCACACACTTAAGCAGTGGGGATTTTACAGGGGCATGAATATGAGGATGTGAGGTTCATTAGGGGCCATCTTAGAGGAAGTCATTTTGTTGTTGGATAGTAGCTTAGAGTTGGGTTGTTTTGTTTTTCAATGTGGTTGTCAAATACTAAAAATTTTAAGTTTTGAACGGAAAGGTGGGGAAAGGGACCAGATTGTGGTTTTGCTTTCATATTTTTCTGGCCTTTCTGGAAACTTGAATATGAAATATTTAGGCTTTAATCATTATGTACTTAAGTGATTAGCATTGCTGTATTCCTTGTACTCGGTAGAAAGGCTGGAGTAATCTAACATGAAAAATAATTAGAAAACAAACAGTGCAGTTCATGAGAAATTAGCTAATGAGTTTGTTAGATGGCAAGAATTTGTGATTCCATTCTCACCTTTTAAAGCAATAAGTAGAATTAGTTTGGAAAATAAATTTGTGGTTCTTTATGTGTGTAAAGAGCTATATTTAACTTTTTCCATCTTTTACCATGTCTGAATTATGTTTAGACATTGTCTACTAGATAAGATTGTTGTGGCAATGGATTAGTTTTCTATGCTAACAAAGTAACAAAAACTTAATGGCTTAAAATCACATCACATATGTTCCTACATTTATTATCCATTTCCATGGGTCAGAAGTCCAGGCATGGCTCTTTGTGGCTCTCAGCTCAGGATTTTAAATAAACTACTATCAAATGTTGGTTGGGATTGCAGTCTCATCTGAGGCTCCTCTTCAAAGTTAACATGGTTGTTGGCATAATTTTTTTTGTCTTGAAAGCTTGTTTATGGAAGGCCAACAGAAGAATCTCTCTGACCTCAGGGATGACCTCAGTCTCTCTTTTAGAGAACTCACCTTATTAGGTCACATACACAAGGCTAATCTCCCTTTTGATTAACTCAGTTACCTGATGAGGGACCTAAATTGTATGTGCAATATACTTTACCTTTGACATATTACTTAACATAATCTTGGGAATGATATTCACAGATCCTGCCTTCACTAGCAGAGGGAACTGTATAAAGGCATCAGTCATCTTAGAATGTACCTCCTATATGCAGACAGCAGGCATTAATATTTTGCTGCCTTTTTTATGTGTTGTGGACTGAATGTATGCCCCCCAAATTCATACATT
This sequence comes from Carollia perspicillata, assembly GCA_004027735.1. Lineage (NCBI taxonomy): Eukaryota > Metazoa > Chordata > Mammalia > Chiroptera > Phyllostomidae > Carollia > Carollia perspicillata. The sequence continues at coordinate 2,566 of PVKM010018668.1, read as the reverse complement.
GAAGCTCTGACACCCAATGTGATGACGTTTGGAGGCAAAAAAGACCCTTTTTAATAGGATTCTACTGCGCGGAATATTAATACTAAGGATGGCACTTGGCTTTTGTAAGAAAATGTTCAATTCCCTGCTAGGCATTTATAAAAGACTCAGGGGGAAAAGAGGGGTAGTGGGTAATTAAAGAGATTGTGTTTCTCTTGTGACAATTAATGTTATTACAGTGTAGTTACCATGTAATTAAAGCAATTTTAAAAATAACTTAAAATGGGCAAAATATAAAGTTTTGATTCTTGAAGAGACTAAAAGTATCTTCATTTGTAAAAAATTCTCAAGTAGATACAATGACATTTTCTAAAATTGCCTCATTGAGAAAAGTTAACTTTATTCTAACTTGGTTAAAATTAGATAGCAGAACCATCGTTTATTTTCTGATTGTTTTTTCTTTTACATATTATCCCCATTTTCTTAAAAGATTTTATTTATTTTTAGAGAGGGGTGAAGGGAGGGAGAAAGGAAGAGGAACATCGATGTGAGTTAAGAAACTCTATTCTCTAAAGAAGATTGATTAAGTTTTTAATGAAAAGCACTAGTTTGTATACCAACATAGTTGAAATCTCACATACTCTAGACCGCCATTTCATTCAGAAATGATTAGTGATATGCAGGCTTTTAAAAAGTCAGTCGATCTTTGAACTTCTGTGAATGATTGTTTTCTTCCATTTTGTTGTGAGAAAATTTCATCCAAAAGTTTCCTACCTGGGGAATGATTTGATGAGGGACCTGGGAGCAGTTGGTTAAAGATGTTGCTCAAAGGAGAATTGATGAGTGAACCAACTCTGATTGGTTGATAGTTCAACTTCATAACTTATATACATTTAAAAGCTGTTTTTAATGATTATAGGTCCCATGTTTACAAAGAGTGTGAATCCTCCACATTTTATTTTTATTTTTATTGATTGATTTGGGAGAGAGAAACAGATATGTTGTTCTATTTATTTTTGCATTCATTGTTTGCTCCTTGAATGAACCTACAACTTTGGTGTATTGGGACAATGCTTTAACAAATGAGCTACCTGGCTACACCTCCACATTTTCTTTATTGACATTTCAAGTTAGTTGATGTCTAATGCATTTTGTTATTCATGAGAATCATAAAGTAGGAATTATTTTTTTCCTTTTACATGTGAAGAGCTAAAAGCCAGTGGATTGATCCTATCTAGTTAGTAGAGGAGTTTGGATTCACAGCCAGGTTTATATGACTTTATTTAAATATATTTTATTTATTATGCTTTTACAGTTGTCCCAATTATTCCCCCTTTATCCCCCTCCCCCGCTACCCCCGTTCTTGCTTCAGTCCCCTCTCCCTTAGTTCATGTCAGTGGGTCATAAATTAAGTTCTTTGGCTTCTCCATTTTCTATACTGTTCTTAACATCCTCTTAACTGTCTTAACTGTCTCTTTATTACTTACCAGTTTGTACTTCTTCATCCCTTCACCTTTCCCCCCATTCTCCCCCTTGTCTCTCCCAGCTGATAACCCTCCAAATGATCTCCATATCTATGATTCTGTTTCTGTTCTGCTTTGTTTGCTTAGTTTGTTTTTTAGAATCAGTTGTTGATAGTTGTAAATTTATTGCCATTTTAATGTTCATAGTTTGATCTATTTTTTCTTCTGTGATTCTCTTTAACATTTCATATAATATAATGGCTTGGTGGTGATGAACACCTTCCCTTGTCTGGGAAACAGCCTTTCTGCCCTTTCATTCTAAATGATAGCTTTGCTGGATAGAGTAATATAGGTTGTAGGTCTTGCTTTTTATCACTTTGAATACTTCTTGCTAGCCCCTTCTAGACTGCAAAGTTTCTTTTGAGAAATCAGCTGACAGTCTTATGGGAACTCCTTTGTAGTTAACTCTCTTCTTTACTCTTGCTGCTTTTAAGATTCTCTTTTTACTTATTATTTTTAATAAATTTTTTAAGATTTTTAAATCTTAAGGTTTTTAAATATAAAATTTTTTGAGATTTTTAAAATTTTTATATATTTTTAGAGAGGGAAGAGAGGGAGAACGAGAGGGAGAGAAACATCAATGTATGGTTGCTTCACACGCACCCCTCACTGGAGACCTTGCCCACAACTCAAGCATGTGCCCCAACTAGGAATCAAATAGGCGACCCTTTGGTTCACAAGCTGGCGCTCGATCCACTGAGCCACACCAGCCAGGGTAGAAAAGTGCATCTATAAGTCGTATGGTTTGGAGCCTTAGGTAATCACCAGGGCAGGGTAATTCATGTCACCACTCTGTAGCTCTTTGTAGGGGAGGCCTCAGGGGACAGTGCCTATGAATGGCCTCTGTAGTTTTGCCAGGGAAGAAGCTGCCTCCTGGTACTCACCCTGTTGCCAGTCCCTTCTACTTCCCCCCGCATGCCTTTGGTGCTCTTCCAGCTGTTGCCCTGATGCTGAATCCCAGAGGGAATGAAAGTCCTAAGTTCCTTAGGCCCTTAAGGGACAGGCCCTTCAAGAGGAGTCTCCTAAGAATCCCGCTATTTGTTCCACTGCCCCAACCCCCAGTG
>PVKM010018667.1:0-24862 GCA_004027735.1 Carollia perspicillata | reverse complement strand
ACGTAGGGCTTCATGGACTGTCTTCTGGGAACACTGGGCTTCTTACCGCAGGGTGGCACCAATGTGTTTGTGAAAAACCCTCCCAAATGGATAGCAGGTTTACCAGGATGGAAAATATAGAACCCATTGTACTTCTGCGTCTCCTGAGAGCATCAGGGGTCTGACCGAGGGCCAGGTTAACCGCCACCACGCCAGCCACAGCTGGGATCTCGTCGTCTTCCAGATCCGTCTGTCAGCTTGTCCACGATCACAGAGGAGCTTCTGCACATTGTGACTTTCGGGTGGCTGCACGTGCTGGTGACTGGCGGGGCACCACTCACTGTGCCTACCGTCCTTTGCTTCCAACAATATCAGTAAATGACGTGGGGACAAGGTCTTCTCTTCCCTCTGGACAGTCAGGGACACCCGGGTGGATGGCTTTGTTCTGTTTCGGCTGAACTGTCTATTGTTTGGGTTTATTTGAATTCATACCAACTCTTCTATCGGTTTCACTGAGGTGTCACTCATGCATTATAAACTGAGTTTTAAAGTATACTTTACATGTACAACTCCCTTAAAGCATACACTTAAAATGTACGACTCACTATGGTTTGACACTTGTATATATCCCTGAAACCAACGCAATAAAAAATGAGTATTTCCGTCACCCACAAAATATTTCCTTAGCTCCTCTACGCCCCCCTTTCTTCCACCCTCTGCCCTAGGCCATGGGTCACCATGTCCTAACGTTACAATATATCAGTTTGCAGTTTTGAAGAATGTCATATAAATGGAACCACACAGCGTAGACTCCTCTCTCTTGCTCCTTTCGCCCAACCTAGTGATTCTGAGATTAATCTATGGATCGATTGCAGCGTCTGTCTGGAGGGTGTTCCTTTCTAGTTCATTGTATGGGCGGCCACATTCTGTGTCCCTCTTCACCTCTTGGTGGGTGTGTTCATTTCTTAAGGCAGCCTTTTAAAATCCGCACAAACTGAATGCCGAGAAGTACAGAAATTTACTCTCTCACTCTTTCCGAAGTCTTTACAGGCCTCCTCAACTAATATAAATTCCATGCGGGGAGAGGCTTACTTTTCATTCCATAAGATTCTGGCTCCAACATTCTAGTCAGGGCAAATATTTCATTGCTCATCTGTCAAAAAAAAAAGTTTATTCAATTTTTCTGAAGTTACACTCATCTTAAATCAATTCATTGAAGCTCCTCTGTAGTTTTGAAATTAAGATTATGTCTCTGGGAGGGGAAAGTTATGCCCTTGAGTGCCAAAAATAAAAATGGGCAAATCCGAGTCAGCCTAATTTTTAGATTTTAATTTATATATTTTTATGAAATGTCAAAATCTGGGAGCTGGTGAATTATACACATGTATAATTCAAAACTATTTCTTGATCAACGAACATGTGAGAAAAAAATTATGCTTTTAATAATTTTTGAACTCCTTTAATCCAAAAATCAGTCCTCACAAAGGGCGGAATGGACGATGTTCTTCCAATGGGATCCTTATCGGCTCTGTGCCTTTGATTGCCCTGGAGGCACAGAATGGGCGGACTGTCAGGCAAGTCGGGACCACCCAGGAGTCACTAAACTGTGGCTTTTCGAAATCAAAAGTACAACAGGGATTGCCGGCACCAATCATGCCCAGCTTTGCAGACTGGAAAGCTTGAGCACTGGCTGAACCTGGGTGGACGCGGGAAGGATAAATGTTGTGCAGATGAAGGAATCCAAGTATAAGAGCAGGAAGGGGTGACGATGTTTATCAGCCAGAGCAGCAAGTCATTTATATGTGTGCATGGCATTCACACAGCTGTGTGTCCACATGTGCCTGTGTGAACACACATATACATGTACTTAAACATGCACGTCTGCTGGACTTGAGATTGTCATATGGGACTTTACTGGAACGTTCATCCATTTCATTGTGGTTTACCTGGGCTTACAATAAAATTGGTTTTTATTCTGTTCATGGGGAGCTTAGACAGGATGGAAGTGGCTGGATGAACGAGGAGGCCTGAGTGGTTACCATCACTCATATCCAGTCGCACATTTCTGGAGGAGGACGTGGAGGACTGCTGAACTGAAGTGGCATGCTTACGACCTTTCCACCAACTTTAATTCTCCATTGCATAAATGCTGCATGGTGCTAAGCTTTGCTGGACAACCCATAATATTCACATGGCTAACCGAGAAAGATCTGTAAGGAACTTTCTTTATCTTGAAAGACGAACCGGTAGGAATTACCACTGCTCTGTGGATCGAAACTTGAAGTGCATGTCTATGCCTTTCAGTTTACTGTGCCTGGGAAACAGTTGTTTGACTCTAGTTGTGGCAGTGCTTTTGTAAATGTGAGAAAACTGACCTGGAGTCAAACGTCCATTACAAGAGAAGGGGAAAGTTGGGTCGGTGCCCTGTGGCAGCTTGGAGGCTTCTAGAAGCATCCATGAGAGCAGAGAAGACAGCACCCGAGTTCCCTTAAGCTCCGGCACAGCCTTCATGTGGCAGTTTATCCCGTCCTCAGTGTCAGGGACAAAGCGAGAGTATTCTCTCTTTGAGCTTGTCAGAGACCAGCCTAGTTAGCAAGGAGTCATCTTTTGCCATATCTGCCATCACATCTTATTAGATTTAGGATACTATTATCCTACTTACATGGATCTTTAAAGTGTCCTTTTGATAACTAATGCCACAGGTAAAGTGTTACATTGTAGACATTTTAGACTAAAAATCAGGCCAATCTCCCTAAGAACTGGGCTGCAGAGGTGGCACGTTTTCCTTCCCATTTATTTTGAGTTCCAGTCTGCTCTTTATCAGTGATTGACTTTTTCACTCTCTTTGTACCCCAGGCTTCCCTCCTTAAAATAAAAAGGCAACAATAGCTTGTAAACAGCGTTGTTTCCGAAATTGTTCGGCAACTTGTACAAAGCACCTAGTATCAGACCGCTGCTGAGACAGAGCCAAACAAAATGAAACAAACGTTTCTCTCCCGGATTCCACCCTCTATCCTCGCCTTTCCTTTCTGCCCCCGTTCCTGACCAAACACTTCTAGTTGATGGTAGGAAGATGCTCAGGAGACCACCTACCCCCAAATGTGTCTTTCAGAGCACAAACTCTCTCACGTTTTACTTCCTACTTGGCAGGTGATCTCGCATTATTAATGCCTGATTCTAGACAAAAGTAAAGAAGCTAGAGTCACCATATCTAAGTACTGCCCAGGTTATTCAATGCTTTCTCAACTGTATTAAAACCCACTTGTTAAAAACATTATAGCTGCCATGAAAAAACAATTATTGATCTTTTAACTAGTTCAGCTAAGAAGGAATCTTAAAGGGATATGTATATCAAAAACCACAGCAGAGACCTGGAAATCGCTGACAATCTTGTTTTCATGACAAGCATCTTTGTCGCCTTCTGTGAAATTCACACTTCAGAGAGTGTGGGCTTCTCCTCGACACTCAGTACATTTTACTTGCTACTCTTCTGTGTGTCCATGCTGGTCAATAAAGAACACATACACTCACATACACGCATAATTGCATATGTATTATACATGCAAATAGTAACTCCTTTACTCTAATGACTTACAGTCGTGCCACAACAGGTTGAGGGAACAAAGATTTTGTGATATAAATAGTATGACAAAATATCAGTGTGAATTTGAATGCTACGTTTGCTTTTCTAGCAATATGTGAGGCAAAATAGAGATAATAATGATCAAAATAAAGAATTTATACAGCCCATCAAGTTTATCATCTGTTATGAGGCAGCATGGCCTGTAATAATCTGTCAATGTGGTGCTTTAGTCAGTTTCATCTTAATATATTTTTATATTAAATTTAGCTTAAATTCTGATATAAGACCGATAATAGTTGCTTATTTATATCAAGCAAATAAAATGTGTGTGCTGTGTCTAGCCAGATGTGTTCATTCTGGAGTCTGAGCCTTTAAAATGGGTAATTCACATTTTTCAAGCAAACTCAATATTATTTCATCAAATAAAATTATCCAATGAATTTCAGCTATTTGGATTTCAGCTGTCTAGATCCAGAACTTATATTGAAAATTTCCTGATTTAAACCTATAGATGTTCAGGGAAATGGAGAATAAAACAGGATGCCATATGGCTGTTTCCAAATATATAAGTGTTTAATTGACTTCTTATATTTTCACTGTATACTATGACTTTGCATAGACATACTGAAGGAGCTTTATTCTTCATCCACAAGCTGTTTCTATAGAGTTCACTAAATTCCCTCAATTGAATCAATTTTGGCTTATTATATCCTTATAAATGTGCAGAAATTTTATCGACTACATATAGATATATATTCAAAGAGTCCAGGGACCTAAGTGTAGGAATTCTTTCGTTCAGCAAATATTCGTTCTGTGCATGGTGTAGCCAAGTACAGCGATCAATAGTGAGCAAAACCAGGCAGTGTCTCTTCCCAAGTAAAGTCTGTAGTCTAGTGGGACAAAAACCATCAGTGCAATAATTATAGAAATAGATGTAAACCTGCAATGATGCCAGGACCACATCGAAGAGGTTTGAGGTGCCAAGGAAGCTTACGTTAGCAGGATCTGACCTTGTCAAGGAGATCGAGGAAGTGTTTTCCAGAGGTGCTTGAATTGAGGTCTGGAGAAGTTAACCTGGAAAACAGAGAGGTCCAGGGAGAGGAATATACTGTGTATAAGCCTTGAGTAGACAGATCTGGCAGGACCAGGGCAGAGAGAGGCGAGGGGGATCTGTGCTTAAAGGATGCCGAAGAGGTGCATTCAGACAAGACCATGCAGCCCATCAGAGGAACCTTACTTTCAAACTTAAAGAGCTGTGATGCATTGAAGGCCTTGAGAAATGGGACAGCGTCACCCAGTTCACATTTGAGAGACATCACTTTGACTTCTGAATGGCAAATAAAGAGGAGAGGGACTAGTGTAAATATCAGTAGGCAAATTAGTAGTCTGTATGATAAAAAAAATGGCGACTGTGAGCACAGAAAAGTGGTTGTACGAGGTAATTTGGGGAGTACTTTTCCTTCTGTGCGTGCAGGAGGCAGAGTTCAGACAGGGCAGCCGTCGCTCTGAGCCGAGCAGAGCTCAGAACCTGAGGCGGTGCAGAACAGGGTGCCTGAGAAGAGGGGCTTGTGCCAATGCGAATGCACTTAATGCTGCTGAACTCTTATGCATAATTTACCACAATAAAAAAATACTGTTTCTTAAAAAAAAAAAAAAAAAGGAGGGGATTTTGCAAGGGTGGGGAAAGGTCACTAAAAGTCTGGCATGGGAGTTCACCATGAGCCCTGGGCTCAAGGCTGAATGGCACATGAATGGGAAAGACTCTGCAAGACCTAACCGAGTGACCACTGTGGGACCGAGACCCAAACGGTGACATCGGAGTCATACGTTGTCAGAGAAGAGAGACCCCACTGGGCTCTCATGCATTTAGTTGAGGCACCCCCAAAAGCCACGCGTTGGGAATGAGGGTATTGTTAAAGTTGAAAACGAAAGAAAATCACCCTAAAAATAACACTGAGCCTGACAGGTTCAGAAGGAGCTGCCAGTCATTTGTCTTCCAGAACAAAACTGAATTAAAACAATTAAAAGAAGCAAACAATACAAAATCTATATGAAATGTCTAACATGGAATAAACAACTCGAGCTATGCAGGAAAAATTGGCCACAATCAAGAGTTAAGTAATTAACACAAATAGAATCTGAGATGTCTCCCAGGTATTGGAATTCACGGACAAGGACTTAAAAGTTATTATAAATATATTCCAAGGCTTAGGAAATAAAAAGTTCTAGTGAGTAAAAAATTGCAAATTTTCAGCATATGCATGGAAATGATATAGAGATCCAAATGGAAAAATGTAGAGCTGAAAAATGTAACATCTGAAATTTAATAAAAAACAAAACACCGAAAGGGCTTAACCTCAACAAAGACAGAGTCCGTGCATTTGAAGACAGATGAACAGGTATTATCTAATCTGAAGAAGACGAGAAAAAAGCCCAGAAAGAAAAAACCTACAGAAGAACAGCGCCTCAGTGACCCGTGGGACAATACACAGAGGTCTGATGCACAGGTATTTTGAGTTCCAGAGGGAGAGCAGAGATGAGACAGGAAAAAGGTAACTGAAAATGTGGCTGAAATTTCCAAAATTCTCAGGATAATACAGAGAGAACCACATAGGCATATTATAGTTAAATGGCTCAAAGCCAAAGATAAGTAAAAATGACGTGAGCTTACACCATAATAAGCTAAAACAAGAGTAAATTAAACTCAAAATATGTAGAAGAAAATAAAGATACCATATGTCAATAAAAAAGAAATAAAGAAAAATTAATAAAGGGACAGTTTTTTTATAAAGTGTAATTTGATGAATTACCACTATCAGGAATGAAGTGTATACTTCTGACATTTGAAAGATAAGATCATATTATGAATAATCAGTACATTTGACAATTTAGACATAGTGAACAAATTTTTTAAAAAATAAAAGTAAGCAAAATTGACACAAGAAGAAATAGAAAATTTAAATTGCCCTGTATCTGTTTAAGACATTGAATTCATCCTCAAAAACCTTTTCACAAAAATAAGTCGAGGTCCAGATAGTTTCATTGGTGAATTTTACTAAATATCTTAGAAGGAACTAATACCAGTTTTACACAAATTCCTTTAGAGAATAGAAGAGAAAGGGTGGCCACACATGCCCTAACTCATTTTATGAGGCCAACATAACCCTCGTACAAAACACTAATAAAGATATCTCCAGAGGATACAGTTATAGAACCAATATCCATTTATAAACGTAAATGCAAAAAATTGCGAACTGCTGATGTATGCCAACCTACTGTACAAAGCTCAGAAAAAGCATGTGGAACAGAAGAGACCAGATCAAACAAATACATACTCTAAAATTTCTATTGTAAAAGTTCAAAATGAAATCTGAAGTGAGAACAATTAGAATCCTGGGTTCTGACGGGTGGCCAGGAAAGAGCGTGAGAAAACTTCCTGGGGTGCTGGACATGTTCTGTATCTCGAATAGAGCAATGACTACGCTGATGCCTAAGTGTAGAGACTCATGACAGATAAATAGAATAAAAGTTCATCAGATCATACCCTCGTGACCTGGGCATTTCTATTTATGAATGTTGGACCTCTGTTTTTAAAACAGACACGTAGAAGGCAAAATGGTCAGGGTTTGGTGGCCAATGACATGTGCTGTGTGAGGAGAGACAAGCAGTATGATAGTGTAGAGATTTTTAGGGAGAAAAATGAAATTAGAAGGAACCTTTTTCCTGCCTTAAAACTTCTGAAATTTCTCTACCTGGCACTGTGTAAACAAGGCAAGGGATATAGAGTCCAGAAGACAGGGCCTTAAAGGGTCAGAAACCTAGGTAGTTCTGATGTGGACCACTGCACCTCATATATCCTGAAATTGAAATATAACCACATCCTGCAAGAAATGGAATAGGTTGGTGATATCCTGGGCTGCCCAGTCTATTATTCTGGAAGCTTGCTAAAGTCCATCCATAATGGAGGGCTCTGGCTTTGAAGCTTCACATACTGGAAGGTTGGTTTCTTTGTTTGTTTCTGGCAAATAAGGACACGCACGTGGCGGGGGTGGGGGCAGGGAATGATTATTGCAAGAGAATGGAACGCCAAAAGAACAAGGCTACAAAAACAGAACAGGAGAGCATGGCTTTATAATTCTCCTGCACATTGATGGATAGAACTGGCATTTTTCAGGCTCTGTCACCGCTGTATTGTACAGCCGTCACCCCGCAGGATATTGATGAATGCTCTAAAACATGCAAATAGTGGGAGAGCTCATTTTTCACCAAGTTTTGGTTAATAAGAAGGACTGGAGACCTAGAGGGAGGGGAAAAGGGGAGAGGTCAGCCTTGTCATTCATACCCCCTGCCGTGCTTTGGAAGTCATGATGAGCTACAGCATCCCACCTGGAATGGGATCAAGGCCACATACTTCCTCTCCAGCTAATTGGAGAACACGCAGATTCCAGTTAAAGAAAGTTAACCATTTTATTCCATGAAAATCTACTGGTGAGGTCAATTAGCTGAAACGCATTTGCATTCATGATAGATTATAGTTTTCTATAAAACATTTAAAACCTCGTAGTTTGAGGATGGCCTCTCTATATCCCATCGATATTGGTAGAGGCATGAGGTTAAATTTATTAGCCATTCTAATGTATATAGAAGTAAGATAGAATTCACCAGTGAAACTATCTGGACCTTGAGTTATTTTCATAAAAAGTTTGTAAGGATGAATTCAATGTCCTACGTAGATACGGAGCAATTTGACAACTGGTTCGAGAGGAATAATTGTAGCCATAACCGATACCAGGACCCAGGAGGGCAGGCAGAGAAAGAAGTTACTGACTGGGCAGTGGGTAGGAGGGAGGAAAGACATAAATTACAGGCGGGGAAAATGACAATAATGACAGTAGTTAAGTGCAAAACACGTAGTATCAGGTACTTTTCTAAGCATTCTGCATATCCTCCCTCATGTATTCCCCACAATAATACCATTCTGTGACAAGAAGGCAAAGAACTAATACAGCTGTGAGTATGCAAAACCGTTTATTCTTATATTATTCATTACTGCACTATTTTCCCAATGGACAGCTGTTAACCTCCTCTTAGCCTGTACGTCAGGTATCTTGCCCGAGATCACACACACAGCAAGGGGTAATAGCCAAGAGCCAAGCCCAGCCTGGCTCCACAGTGCATCTTCTGAGTCACTGCTCTACGTTCCCTTGGCTCTAAGGGGCCTGGAGTAGCTCCAATGTTATTTTTATGTAACACTAAAACTACACGTGTCAGATTAAAACGGGAGCAAACTGCATACAATCACCTTTCTCTATATGGTTTGTTCCCAAGATAACCCAGCAATGCAGCTGAGATCCATGTTCTAACCTAAAGAGGATTCTGAAAATGGGATCAAATCCAGACGTGACCTTTACAAGGGTCCAAGGCTGTAGGTTGCAAAGGTGCCCTTGAAGACAGTAAAAGGGGTCTGTGAAATATTGTTTGTATTTTTAAAACCCTAGTGGAAATTGCATAAGTCGCTGGCTCCTTCTGAGCCAGCACGGGCCAATTAAGATATTAACTTTGGTTTTGGTTGGAATTAAGAATTGAGAACACTGAAGTGGTGTCTCCACTAACCTAAAACTCTGATTACCAAAAATGTAAGCATAGTCGCTTATTTGAAAACAGGAAAACGACTTCGTTACCATCGGTGGGTTTAGTAGACACAATCATCTTCTTGGAAACAGCAGAAGAAATAGAAACAGTCTTCTAGGAGAAGGCCTGGACAGCGAGGACAAACGAATGTTCTAAGGAGAGAGCATGTCAGTAACACAGCTGTCCCCAGACCCTACTCTTCTCCTCTCTAGCCTAATTACTTTTCCCACTAAGACATTGCGATATTATAGGAGAATTAGCAATCATGGTCTTTCAAGAATTGCTTAGGATACTTTCATTTATAAAAGACAGAAAACACAGCTGTGTCTTCCTTACCCGAGAAAGAAATCTGGTGGCCTATGCCTCGGGACATTCAGAGTCATGTCCCTGTGGCATGGTCCAGGGCAGATGCCCCCAGCTTTCCTTCCTCTCAGATGTGCTCTCCCCTGTGCTGGGGTCACCCTCAGACAGCTTCCCTCGAGTGGTGGCAAAGAGCAAGGTGACCAGCCACCTTGAGGACAAGGGCTTAGAAAGAAAAGAGAGTACTTTTTCCAGTGTGTTCTGGTAACAGATATCAGGAGAGTGTGGATGGAGCATGCCTGAGTCATAAACCCACTTTTCGAGCTGGGGATGAGAGTCAGCCTACCTGATTCAATGAGAGGCGTTTCCCCCCAAAGACACTGGCTGACCGAAAGGTTACGCCTACTCATGGAGAGAGACTATGGCTACGCTGGACGGCCTCATGAGACCTTCAATATCGAGTTTAGTCTGAGCCTTTCCACTTAACATTATACTGCATGAGAAGTTTTCCTGTTGACCAGAATCATATGAGAAGCTCAAGTAGAAGGAATTTGTATAGTTAAATCATAAAATCTTGTAGTTCTCTAGACACATTGAAAAACTCCAAGTACATAATGTCAGGTCTTTAGTGTCAGAAAACATATTGTTTTATTCTTTTTTAAAAAATCTTTGAAGCTTGACAAGCTGCTTTTGACCTTCATGTTATGATCTGGGTGTGTATTCTTCTTTGAAAAATGAAGCAGAAACTCTGAGAACTGAGTTTGACCAGTATTAAGTCACTTTGAGCTCATCATCCTAGGGAGATCCAAGCTCCTGTTTAGCATCTAGGGTATTCAGAGTCTCAGCTTCCTCCTGGTTTAAGGCAAGGTGGGTTGAATCTCACTTAGGATCAGAGTAGGCTTGTAAAAGCCAAGTCCAGGAACCAGTGTGGACTTTGTGTTTCGGTGAATCAAATGAAACAAGGAGAATTTCTCAACACTCCTCATTTCTCTTATTTTCCTGAAAATGACATTCCCCTGGTTTTGCACGGTATCTTTAACCTTCACATTGTCCTTTCTCCAACCGCCCTCCATCCTTTAGAAGATACATGTTTACTTAGAAAAATCTAATTTGTGTTTTGTTAATGCGTGCTGTCTTTACTTGCTATATTACATTATACGAGAAATAGAGTTACCAAAAAAAAATAATCTTGAAACCATTCATATGCTATCGACAAGGGAATCCACACACCAATTTCCTTCTCACTTTATAACTATCCACAGCACTAACTTGACCTTTACCGAAAGAAGACCATAATTGCCGTTAAGATGATATAATTTACAATCACAACAAAAAATTACTTTGGACGAACCGCTACTGGGCACAAATGTCACGCAGACATTAGCACATCATTCATCTCAAGAAGAAAATTATTCTTAGCCACATCGACGTTTTCAACATAAACTGTAGTACTCTCCGTTGGCACAGTTTTACGTACCCATTAATCTCAATAGGAAAGCCTCAGTCTCACCCACCGAGTCTCTGAAGTTTGGATGTCACTATTGTGTACAATAAAAATTGTATATTCATGAACTCCATTTGTTTTATGTCCTTCTCTCTGTCAAAACCTCCCAAGCAGCATATGCTTTGCTCTGTGGAGAATAAAATCAAATTTGTCTGTCTTGTCATATTGTCATCAAAGTGATAGTATCACAATTAGATTAACATTTTGTGAAGGAGCTGAGGGGAGGGAAATGAAATGGGAGCCCATTAGAATAAAATCCACTTAACCCTTTCAGCCGCAAACCCCTTTCTCCTCCGGCACCCGGAGGCAAAGAAGGCAATCAGATTGTAAAATAAGTGACCCTGTCAAATTATTAGGATCTATGGTGGAACCAAATAGGTCAGTTCCCAGGCCTGGGAGGCACATTTTCATGGGAAAGGGCCATTATAATTTTGTGACAGCAACAATCTTAAGAAGTGAGACACTTCCTGGGGTTCTTTAAACTAATCAGTGTGATTAAGTCAGCAGGAATTGGTGGGGATGGTTGGTGAGGCTGTTGGACTCTTAATAGACTACCGCTCGTTGACATCTTAGACTCCAAAGCAAGGAAAATTTCACATCCTGTGGAAGCTAGGTGCTAGTAAATGTATGGAATTCAAAATTCTGTATAGAGCATAGAGATCTTATTTTCATTATTCCCATAGCTTATAAAATGGACTGTGAGATTCAGATGAAAAGTTGTGTAGGGCAGGAGTGAGGCTGGAGCTAAGCGTGGGTTGCAATTGGACTACAATTCAAGCATCAGTCTTCTAACAAGTTTTCCTCCTCTCTCATTGTGTGGAGAACAAAAGAACTCACATGGGCAAGAAGGCACCAGTTATAAAGTGGAAACTACATCTAGTTTCTCCCTTTGCAGGGAAGGGACTGAACTCCCTTCACATTGGGCTGCCTTCATTAAGTGCTACCAGGGGCTGGCGGGTGGACAGGAAAAGTCACAGTCTCACTGCCCATGAGGGTGCTGTGTGAGAGCTTTCAAGTCCCACGGCCCTCATAACCTGCAGCGATGTGGGAACGTGGTAACCTCTTCATGACCTTCTTCCAGAGGGAGGTTAAGAGTTTCGAATTAAAGGCATAGCCCGGTAAGCCTCTTACAAGTGTTCCCCACCTGTGAGCCATCTCTTCCCTCCAAGTTCTTCAATGAGTCATCCAGCACTAACCCCTGCACTATAAGGTGTGGTCCTCTGATTAATGTCTGTCAGTCTTGCCCACCTGTCAAGCATCAGTTCCGACCATCTCCCCAGCCCTACAGGTCACACACAACTTGTCCCAGCAGACGCCTGTCTCACATACCTCTGTCCTTTCATGTCCTCTGTCCCTTACCTGTTAGGGTGCCCTCCCCTTTCTCTGTGGGCCGTTTGTCTTCAAGACTCAGTACACGTCACCTCCTTGAAGAAGTCTCACACGAACCCCTGGACCTCCATGGCCCTTGCCATAATTTCTCCATAAAATTGTGATGATTACTTATATTTCCTTAGGCTGTAAGAAATCATAAACAATCACGCCCCTCTATTTCTTTAATATGTGGGCTATTGCCTAGCTCATAGAAGGTCCTCATCAGAACAAAAGAAAGAATGAATTCATGAAGTGTGTCAAAGCCTTTATGAAAGAAAGCGATGTCTTTAGTATGCCAGAGATTCACAGAGAAAAACTCAAATATAAAGAAAATTTGTGTCATGTTCGGATTGGGGTTATTATATCAGGAGAATACAGAGGACACCTTGATTTAAGCAATATGTGTAGAAGAACTGTTATCAGTTAATTCTTGTGGGAAGGACATGGACTGAGTGCTGGTCCAGCCAATGGACTGGTTGGCAAGAGACCAAGTGAGGTGGATTTGTCATTAGCGAAACCAGTAAACTCAAATAATTTGATTATAAGACCATTATTTCTCAGGAGAAGATTTGTAGTGGCATGTGGAGTTTTGTCTCGGTTCAAGTTCATCATTATCTGAAATCCATTTATTGAACAATAATACTTTAAATATGGAGAGTTTACTGTAAAGTTTTTGTGTATTAACTCATTCAATATTCGGAACCCTTTGAATTAGGAATTCATCTTATCCCCACTTTATAGATAAGGAAACTGGGTCACAGTGTGCCTAATGACATACGGATTGTATTGTGAGATGACAAAGATGAAATAAGGAGTTATCCATTGGATCATAAAAACACACCTTCAACAGAGCTCAGTAGACTGGAATGATGGATGAAAGATTTGATTACTATGGGAAGTCTTTGACAGAATTTTGTATATAGGTAAAGAGATTTTATTCAGGATTGCCAAAAGATCCCAAACAATGGTGCGTTCAACATTAGGACAAATTTCATAGATTTATTTACTGACCCTTAAGTCCCTGGCACTAGCAGTAAGAGCCAGGTGAATCTTCAGCCACTCCTTCTTGGGGACAGAACTCAGTAATTTGACACCAGATGCGTCAGAAATTTCCGCACACAGAATTGCTGAAGCCGATCCAACTGCTGTTATTGCATTTCCGCGCCGTATTCCAGGACAAGCTGCCAATTTCACCTCTCGTCCTTCAACTTTGTCATTTATCATCCTTAATGATGCCGTTTCCAGTCTTGGGAAGAGCAGCTGTCAGGTAGCTATAGGATCCCCTCCTCACTTAATTCTTCTCAGGTGGTGTCTCCTCATTCAGTGCGTTAGGGGGGAACGAAGGCAATTTACAGATACCCAAGTTCAATACCACTTCGGATCATCATTATTTAGGCAGGGATATTGGGAACTTCTGGGCACATTTTGTATGAAAAATTACAGCAATTCTCTACTTCATTATTCATGAGTAGAAACAGTCTACAAAATAAGCAACTTCGAGTAAACTGCATCTGTGTTATCGTCATTTTTTTTAGAATCTGATTATTTTCATGTGTCCCACTATTCCACCATTGCTACTTAAGCCTTACAACAACAGAGAATGATGTAAATGCAGACCCCATAACTAATGTTATGGATCAGGCCATTCGGAAAACAGTGGTCTCACGGTGTTCGTCCAGGCACAGGCGAACCAACAAGCATGTGAAACAGCTCTCTCTCAGAGCCATCCTCAAGTGCATTTGGAGACACACGATCAAATGACAATTGTTGCTTTTGGTTTTCAAATGATTTATTACTTATAAAATATGTCTGGTTTCTTTTTAATTCAATCTGTTGTTATATTTCTAAATCAAAAGATTGACGAAGTCTTCAAATGATTTTATAAATAATACTGTATCTTTTTAAAAATCTTTCCAATTGGGGAGCCTGTAGCAAAATTGCTCCCCGAAGTACTCAGTGAAGCCTCCAACCAAACAGACAGTATCATCTTCTCTCCACTTCCCTCCAACTATTTATCAGGAGGGACTGTAATATAGTTTGTAAACAGCAGCATCTTATAGCAATTATAGGATCCAAAGAACACTTAATAGCTATAATATCTAAACAAAATACATCAATCTATACAGGGTTATTTCTGTTTTGTCTTGTAATGGTTTTCATAACTTGTAATTTTCAAGGAATTGATGCATTTCATTGAAGGTTGCTAATTTATTGTCTTAAAGTTATTCATAATGTTCCAATATTTATTAAAATTTTACATCTGTAGACCCAGTTTTCTAGAATGGCTCTGTGAAGAGCTTGGTTAATCTTTTTCTCAGTGAAACAACCATGTAAGTGGTAACAATTCTTTCTTTTAAATATTCGAAGTGTATGGAAATTGACATAAGAACATATAGCAAACGGTTATTATGAACCCACTACAGTGGTAAATAGTGAACAGTCATTAAAGAAAACCCCCTAAAGCTAGGCAGGAACAAGGTCCAGGGGCATTTGTGCCATGAGCTGCCCCTGTGCTCCCGCACCTGTTACGGAAGCTCTTCTCTGTCCTCGGCCTGTGGCTGGGGTCCCGCCACCAGCTCTGTGTTTCCGCCTTCTATTCTGGTCCAGGACCACGGCCCAAAGACTGGGCTCCCTTTCCTCACCCAGCTCCTAGGGCACAATCTCTATGCTAGTTTCAGCATGCCAATCTGTTCCTCCAAACCTATCCCCTGTCACCCCCACCCCAGCATTCTTATAGACCAGAGATTCCATACTAGGCGAGGCTAGCCTAGAAGAGCCAGCCTGGTGTCCCCTCTCCAAGGTGGGCTGAGGTGCCATGTCAGGAGAAATAGGTCACTGTTTCTGCCCCGGTGGTGGTGCTGGGATCCTGAGGGTCTGTCCAGGGAGGAGGGATCACTGTAAACATGGCAGCTCCAGAGCTCCATCTGAGGGGACTGACTTTACTTGGAACAGAGTGTAGAGGATTTGATGTCCAAGGTCATGGTCCAGGACACTGGAGATCTTGGTGGAGAGCAATGAAGAGGAGTCCGGTGGTTCCCAGAAACAAGCAAAACCACAGCATAGCCAGAAATTTAGCCAAGAAGCATCCTCATGGTCTGGAAGCCTTGTGTCCACTCTAGGTTCCACACATACAGTGTCAGTCAGAGAAGGACAGGGGCAAGCTTGAAAGCCTCTCCCAAGTCACACACAGGTCTCTGAGCAAAGGGCAGGAGGCTTACTGGCTCGAGACCTCTGACCAACCACTGGCTGAACAGTCAGTTATTCTGATGCAGGGACACCAGTGACTCACTCTGACCCAGGCACTAGATGTGCAAGCTTAAAAATAGGGCACGTGCATCCCCGGTGGCCTGAAAGACCATGTGCAGGCCCACGGCTGTCCTCTCTCAGGAGTGACCGGAAAGAACACCCCTGAGCAAGAACAGCCACTGCCCCCCCCACCCCCAAAGTGCTCTTGAAACAGAGAGAGAGCAATTAATTCTGCCTCCCTAGGGACTGGAACGAGGACTGGTACATTTGAGAAGGGCTACAGTCAGGAGGCTAAACCTGATGATTCTTGGAGGATGGCTAAGCACTGTCAAGTGGACAAGGTGAGAAGTACAAACCTGGTTCTCAGTTTAAAGTCTGTAAATAAAAATGTGGAAGGCAGAGCGTCTGTCCTGAGATACATACTTGATGATCTGTCCCTAATTTTTACTCTCTTGCTATTAGCAGTATTCCTTGTACAGTGTTTACTAAGTTTTCAGGGTATAACTATTTTTTGTGCTCCATCTGGGTCCTTGGACTCATTGACCTTATAATATAAGACTGCCGGGATGTTCTAATATCTACTGCCACCACCATCACGCGGCCACTCTCGCCTGGTGTCACAGTCTCTAGCATCACATCTCTGGTAAGAACCACTGATTCACTCCGCACCTGAAGTGTTCAAGGACACACTGTTGACACTCTGGTGTCTAGAAGTCACATAGACGGCTTCAGGCCAGAGAGCGGCTGTGGGAAGCTGTCCACTTCTACCTAAATTAGAACTGACAGCCCGTCCGGATTAGTAACACAAGACTCGTCCGTTTGGAACATCAGAACCCTGCTAGGAAAAGGACGAGCACACACCAAGTTGTTCTATTTCCTTGTTTTGCTTTGGGGCACCTCCTTCGTTGTCCTTTGTAAAATGTCCCTTTATTTTAAAGGAAAATATTTCTAATGTTCAAATGATTAGGCAAGCGTGGTTATTCCATTGTAAAGTCCCCAGCGATCCACACGCAGCCCACAGTTAGTGGCGGGGCAGGACTTCTGAGAAGTCTGTCCCCATCCCGCTGACTCGGTGCCCAGATTTCACTACAGGGAATTTATGTCATGGGAAAAGCCGCTGTTATTAATAAGCAGGACACATTTATGAATCCTTACCTCTTAGTTTATGCCAATGACTGGCTGTTTTTCCAATGGTGCCATGACTTTTGACAGATCTATAGTCAGTTTTCAAAGCAGAGCATTCTAAGGAGTAACAAATAATAATAATACCACTATTACTTATATTTTATGTATAAATCATAGAAACATTTTACTGATCTTTAACACAGGGATTGACACCACCTACACCTTTGATCCTGGCAGATGTAGAGACGCCGATGTAGCTTAAGAGGTGGAGACGTAAAACGAAAGACAGGCCGACCCTTCCCTCTCCACTTCCCAGCTGTAAAATATGTCACGGTTTAGATGCTACAAGACCTGATCGGTGTGGTTAATGTTATAAAACTGAGTCCTTTCAATAACTTAACCAATTTTTAAACGAGCAATACCTTCCCATTATCCAATCTCCAAAACACTTAAGAGCACCAAGTATGAGGAGTTCTTCTGCCTCTTTGGCTTCCAGCCTTCGGTACTCTTTTTGGAGAAGATCAGAGGCACAAGTTTGCCATGGAACCTTCCAGAAACATCTGTTCACAGACAACAAGCTGGTATAGCTCTATATTGCCCTCTTCACTCTCTCTTTTATAGTAGAAATCACAGCAGCCTATACGTATTTGGCAACTTAACTTTTTTTTCATTTACTATGTCATGGACGTAGTTCCATATCAGTACATGGAGTTTTCACATTTTTTTATGGCTGCACAGTCTTCCTTTTTATAGATATAGCAGGTTGATTTACCAGTCCCTAAGTGATAGATATTTATGTCGTTTTCAGTCTTTTGCTTTCTCAAACAACACTGCGCTGGCAAACTTTTTTTGGATGCCATCGGAAACCCATGCCATTACGGCCATTGGATACATTCTTAGAAGGTTGAATGCCTGGATCAAGAGTGTGTGTGTGTTTGCAGTCTGAAAGATGCTGCCAAATTAGCTCCGTAGATGTTGTACCAATTTACACTCCCACCAGCAACGCGTGCGAGTGTCTGTTTCCCTGCCACCAATAAATGCCTTTGCGTAATCGGAGTTGGGGATTGAAAAATGAGCACCGTGATTTAGTAAGAAGAGCCAAGAGTGAACTCCTTCCATTGGGACCTCGCTTCGCGAGGTACCTCTTCCCTGCAATGACATTCCTCAAAACTCTGGGACGAAGTTAAGACCTTAAAGCCAGACTTTCAAATCAGTACATTACAAAGCATTAGCCAAAATCTTTCGAACACTAATGAAGCATATTCGACCACAGCTCGTGTTAGACTGTGTTCATTATATCAATAACAAATTATAAGTAAAATAAAGATTAAACAATAAATACAATTTAAAATTGTATTTTAATTTGATTTTATTTTTTATCCCATTTTAAATTCTATTTTATGTAGGTTGTATGTGCACAATCTATATTTGTATGTTTTGTAGGACAAATATTATCAGTGTGTTAGGGTAGTGTTTTATTTGAGTAAGAATTGGTGTGTTTGAGAGCTGCTGGAGGCTCTCCCAGCCACAGAGTTCCATCCTAGAATCCATTATTTTCCCCTGAGGGTCATTATCAAGTACACAGAGAAGTGGTAGAAATATTATATAAGCCACGTGGTCAGTGTTAAGTCCCATCAGGCACATTTTAAAAGTACAAAAGAAAAGGTGAAACAATTTTAATTATATACCTTATTCAATACAACAGATGAATCAGTTCAATGTGTAATCAACGTGAAAATCATTCAGGTATTTTACACCCATTTAAAAATACAGAATCTTGAAAAATCTGCCATCTATTTGACACTCAGCACATCTCAGTGTGGACGAACAATGTTTCAAGGGCTCCAGGGCCCCCTACGACTGTTGGCCAGGGTGCTATTGGACAGCACAGGCCTAGAGAGCTCGCTGACCATCCTGAAGATGCTCATTATGCTCATGAGCACCTGCTTCATGTAAGTGCTGTGTGCTTTCAGGCCAAACCGAAAACCCAGCTCCTCAACGAGCCCGTTCCACACCATTTGAAAAGCAAGTCTCAGAAAGACGAGCCGCTTCTCATGTCTCTCTCTCAGCTTCTCTCCTGCGTAATCCATTTCTTTTCTCTGCATCCATACACTTCAGATGCCGTGTTTCCCTCATTCTGTCCCTCTGTGTCGGTAGCCGGCAGCCCAGGATGGAGGGAATGAATGAGTCGGTGAGGCTCAAGGAAAAATAGGAGACAGAAACAGTAAGACACTTTCTTCCCTCGGTGGCTTGAAATCCACCTGCCTCCCCAAAATGTACCCCTTTCTCCAAGAGAATAACAGATAACATTTTACTTTTAAGTAGTATTTGTGGAAAAATCTGCGTTTTTCTGATCACTTATTTTTTAGGGTCGTTAACCCTAAAAGCGCAGAATATAGCCTTTCTAGGGTGGCTTAGTTTTAAATGAAAGATGCAAACACGGCTTTTGCTGGCATTGTCTTAAAATAAGTAGAAAGCTCTCGGTAAACTTTTACATCAGTCTGTAACATGTTTTGTTAGAAAAGCCTGTGGTGGTATCTAAAATTGTGTAAATCATCAGTTTTTAATCTGGCAGGAAGTAGATAGTGGCCCATTAAACTTTCGTAATTAAATTTTCCCTGTACTCCCCCACAGAACCATTATCTGGGTTTTCTAATTAACACAAGAGGAGGGAGTCGATTCAGATTGATGGGATCTAGAGCCATCCCCTTTCATTTTAATGACCTTTAATAAACTTTTATTACTATTGATATTGATAATTATAATACACCCTTTAACTCTGCAATGTGATTCTAAGGACCTTTTCAAAAATTGCAAAATTCACCTTTACAGCTAGAGTAGGCAGAATTATTATATTCCCAGACGCTGTGCCTTTAACACGGTGACTTTAAGGGAGCTGAAGGGTAGACGGGCATCGTGGCAATGGCTTTCCTTTCTTCGATCCCCAGGGCAGGGCCTCAGTCCTTACGTAGAATCCCAACTTCGGAGCGCAGCTGCCCCCAAGAACTCCCACGGGGGCTGAATCGGAAGCGATTTCATGATAAATAACCCGCAGGCAGGGAGGTGGCGTTTACTAAATTCGTTCCATGTTCAGTCGGGAAGGCACTGAGACCACGAGGCCAGCTGCCCAAGAGGGTAAGTCATTAGGCAAGCTAGGCTGGTTTCCCAGAATGTTCTCGTGACTCTTCGCCAGAGTTTTACATAATTCTACATCCCCTCAGAGCTGCCATTGCAGTCTCGGGACCTGATCTTTCCCCGAGAGAAGATGAGTTTGCTGGCACGAGCACATGAGCACGGAGAAGAACATGTCCATCATCGCTTACTACTTGCTTGGCAAACCGGGATACAGAGGGGATCCGTCACCAGGGTCGTGTGGGTGGTACACGCAGGGCCAGGATTCGGCGTATGCCGTTCCTCGTCGAGCTGTACTGCCTGCAAAGTTGAGATGGGTGACCCACGGTGGACTTGACCGGTCCCTCGGTTACTGAAATCAAAAGTTGTGAACTGAGGTCTACCAGCTCACGGTGTTCAGGGCAGACAGAACGTGGCAGTTTCGTCTCCTCACCTGTGACGTAGAAATTAGCATATTATGCCATAAAAATGATGCCAGAACTAAATGAGGCAAGGTATAGGATGTGCTTAGCAGAGTGCCTAGTTCAACAAACGTAATCTCTCACTTTTATTATAAATCTTGTTTTTGTAGTACCTCATCTGTTCTTGGATTTTTTTTTAACCCTACCTGTTTTCTTCTTTTCCAAGTTCAAGTGTTTAGTATTTTGGTAACCCAATCCGTGAAAATACAGTATATATTAAAAATAAAAGTCTGGACTTCCCTGAGATAAAAGATAGCAAGAACCTGCCTAAGATCATATATATAAGGTATAATCATTGGAATCAAAGATTTTGTCCTCTAGCTGTTGCAATAATGTAAGGATGAAGTAGTACCAGCCTGTTTTTGTGTAAGAATAGAAAGAATAGAGAAGAAAGGAAAAACCTAAGAGACTTTTAAACAGCAATAACACAAATTGTATTTTTTTTTCCTGAATTTAGTTTCCAAGAAAAGTAGACTTGTTTTAAAATAGTTCAAGGCACATTGGGCCACCTGGGACCATCAACACCCTCCCACCTGTAACAATTAGAAAAGTGTGTGGGGAAGAGACAAGGCAATAAATAGTTTTTGGAGACCACGGGACAATGTGCACCAGAGAAAGGAAATAAAGGAAGTGAGCCATGTGCCTGCCCTGACTGCCCGTCCAGAGGCCCTGTCTGCCTGCCCGTGGGAAAGTAAGGAGATCCCCAAGAGAGGATGACAATTCTCAGACTGTTGAGAAAATACTGATCGGAGCTTTGGAAGGTAGAGGCGGTTTGAGAGGAGAGAGCTACAGGGAGAAAGTTTCAGAAATATTCGTAGGGGTCCGGTAAATCTGTTGTTGAAAACTAAACTACACGTGAGGCCAGACAGTAACTCAAGAGTGGTGTGCTGAGAAGTTCTTAGAGATCTTGCAGGTATGAGAGGGTCCTTCCCTGGGGACCCAAATGGGCCACACTTAGGGAGTGATGCTAACCCAGGCCTGCGGATAAAGGGTGTGCCGAGTCAGGGACTGATGAAGAATGGTCCAAGGGTCAAGTTCAGTCCATGACCTTTTCGTATGGATTCCTAGCTAAGAATGTTTTTATATTTTTAAAAAGTTATAAAAAGAAGAAGAAAAGAAGGAGCAGAAGGAGGAAGAAAGGGAGAAAGAGAAGAAGGATATATTGAGAAGAATATACAGCAGAGATTGGATTGGATTAACAGAGCTTAAAATATTCACTACCTAGGTCTTCATAGGAAAAATTTAGCTTGCTCTAGGCTTACCTTAAATTATGTACAAAATAATCTTTGAAATAAACTGATTTTCAGTTAATTTAACTTCCATCCAGAGTAGTCTTTGAATAAATACAATAAAATCTAGCACTTAAGAGTGTAGGATTCATAATATTCAACATCTAATAAAAATTATTATACATACAAAGAACCAGAAAAAGGATATTCATAGCCAGAAAAAAAAATCGCTCACAAGATACTGACTCAGAAATGACAGAGATGATGGAACAGACAGACAAGAACTTTAAGGGATTATTATAAACATACTTGAAGATTTAAAAGAAAACATTGATACAATGAGAAGAGAAACAAAGGAACGAAAAAGGGCTTTTAAAGAAGAAAAATACAATATTCTATTGAAACATGTACTGTGCGGTATTAATAGTAGATTCAATTCTGCAGAAAAGGTTGGTGAATTTATATACATAATCAATAGAAGTTATCCAAACTGAAGCCCTGCAGGAAAAATGAGCAAAGCCTACAGGAGTATGGAGCTGAGTTTTCAGAATTCTCATCCTTTCATAATTTTAAGTTAGCCTTGGCTCAGAGAGACATGTTGCAGGAGATTTGGAGAGAAGGAGCCCTGGTGCCATATTGCTTTTACGCATGGAAAATTGACTTGGGCACACCAGGCGCTGGTGCGGTGCGTATACATTGTCGCTGGTCTGCTGGCTCCCCCACGGCCCCGGGAAAGCTGCCGGCCCCTTAGCCGCTTTCACTCCTGCTGGATCCAGTAACTTTTCTGAATCCAGGACCAGAGTGTGCCGCTCTGGCAGCAGCTTCCCCAGCTCCTCCAGGATCTTGGAAGCCTTGGCCGGTGTGCCACTCCTGGGGCAGCCGCCAAGCCCACGGCTCTTCCAGCTCGTATTGACTCTGCTCCTTCGGGTTCTCCGACATCCGGGCCAGCCCCAGTGCTGCACACAGAATGTGTAACTGCCCCGGCGATTACACTAAATTAAATTCCCCTGGTAGGTCCCATGTTCTAAATGACTTACAGTGGCTCCTTTCCTCTGACCCCACCCTGCCTGGCTGATACAAAGATATGTCATGACTAAGCGGACTTTATCCGAACAATGCAAGGTTTAACGTTTTTAAAATCTATCAAGGTAATGCACCATAATTAATAGGTAAATGTGAAAACTGCATGATTATCTCAATAAATGCAGAAAGGGATTTGACACAATTTAACATTTAACACCCCTTTGTGATAAAAATTATCAACACACCGGTTCTCAGAGGAAACTTCTTCAACCTGATACAGGGCACCTTTGAAAATCCACAGCTGACGTCGCATCTAATGGGGAAAAGCCGACTGGATGCTTCTTCCCTGCTAGAAAGATACCAGCGATTTCCATTGCACTCCTCCTACTCAGCATCACCCTGGGAGTTCTCGTCAGTCCAACGAAGGAAGAGAAAGACTTTTTAAAACCATGTCATCTGGAAACGGAAGTAAAACCAGTCTTTATTCATAGAGGACATGCTCATGTAAATAGAAAATCATAAGGAATAGTTAACACAGATCCCAGAACTATTAAGTAAGCTTAGCAAGGCTGCAGAATGTAAGATCAATACATAAAAATCAATTGCAGAGTAGCATCAAAACATGAAATATGTAGGGATAAATGTAATAAATTATGTAAAAGACTTAGGCACTGAGAATCCTCACAAATTACTGCTGACATAAGTTGAAGATCTAAGTAAGTGGAAAACGCCCGGTGTTCATTTATTGGAAGATTTGCTATTGTGAAGATATTAATTCTCCCTAAATTTATCGATAGCTCTAAGGCAGTCACACTCAAAAATCTCAGTAGGATTTCATAAAAATTGACAAGCTAATTCTAAAATTCAAAATGAAATGCAAAGGATTTAGACTATCCGTGGCAATTGTGAAAATAAAAGAACAAGTTGAAGGACTTACTCTACACTGATATAAAGACTTGTTATAAAGTTGCGGTAATTAAAACAGTGTGGTAATTGTGTAAGGATGGATGGAAGAGACTAGAGTCCAGAAACAGATCCGCACATATATGGGCAATTGACGCATGATGACGGTACCAAGATAATTCAATGGAAAATGCACAGTCTCTTCAACAAACAGTGCTGCCTCACCCTGTGAAAAGTCTACATCAATCTCTACTTCATACCGCACACTGAAATTAACTCGAAATGGGCCAACCACCCAAACATAAAATGTCTAGAAGAAAATATAGGAGAAAAGTTTTTTTAACCTTGAAGTAGGACAAATTCTTAGATAGGACACAGAAAGCAGAAACCATAAAAGAAAAAAAAGTTATAAAAGGGATTTCATCAAAATTGAAAATTTCTGCTGATGAAACAAAACATGAAGGAATGGAAAACCTCTAAATGGAAGAAATTCTTTTGCCAAAAGATGAATCCAGATCTTATATTAGACAGGTATCTGAGAAACTTCTGGAATTCAGAATATGTAAAGAACTCTTAAGACAACCCCATAATAATGAGAAAAGGCTAGTTTTAAATAATTGACTTGGTAATGGGAGAGGCTAAGCATGTGGGGAGACAAGGGTATGTGGGAAATCTCTGTACCTTCCTCAAGTTTGAACCTAAATGTTCTAAAAAATAAAGTCTGTGAAAAAATAAAGGCAAAACAATAAAGCTCTTTGAATTTAACAAAAGAAAAGGTCTGTAGGGCCTGTGGACAGGCAAAGACTCCTTAAACAGGATAGAAAAATGCAATAGTCATAAAGGAAACAATCTAAATTAGGCCTCACTGTTTTTAGGAACTTCCATTCATCAGGACATCATGAAGCAAATGAAAAAGCCAAAGAACGGGAGAAAAAAATATGGGATACATCCATCTGACAAACTGCTGAGATCCAGGACAACAGTGAATCCTCACAAATCAGCAAAAAAAAAAAAGTGCACATTCTAATAACGAAAGATTTAAACAAGGCTTTTCAGAGTATATTCAATGGACAATAAACACATGAAAAGGTGTTCAACATTATTAGGCATCAGGGCAATGCAAATTAAACACCCATGAGACACTACTTCATATACTCCAGAGTGACTAATTTTAAAAACAAACAAACAAAACCCAGGACAAGTGTTAGTAAGTATGTGCAACAGCGAACTCTGGGATGTGGCTGGTGAGAATGTGGCTGGTGACTGGCCCCAGGTACTAGGCTCAGTGGTTAGCGTCATAGACACCCATTTGGTGGAAGCTGGGAAAAGAAAGGAAACAGATTCTCCCAACACACAATTGTCCGTACTTTGATTT
>PVKM010018666.1:0-27099 GCA_004027735.1 Carollia perspicillata | reverse complement strand
AGCTTTGATCAATTTTTTTGTTTGGGCCATTTTTTTTTTTCTTGATGTGCCTGTTACCCAGGGAGGGGCAGAACCTTAAGTATTCACCCGGGCTGGGTAAACCATGTTGCTGTGTTGTGATGCTGTATGTGAGACAGGGCTCGGAGAGGGAACAGTGGCGCTTGCTCCACTCCCTGCCGGATTTCAGTCACTTACCCCTCTTCCCACAAGCAAATTGGGCCCTTCTGGTGCTGATTCCTGTGTGGGAGGTTTTTGTACCTTCTAGCCCTGTAGGTCTCTCCAACGAACTCTCCTGTGAGGCTGGGAGTTTCTGCTGTTGCCTCAACCCCCACAGGTATTTTCAGTCAGTGATTTGAGGCTTTATTTCCCTGAGGTGGGACCCTGGGTTACACGGTTTGTCTCGCTCCACAGTTCTGTGGGGTTTATCTGTGTGTGAATGTGGGACCGCCCAGTCTGCCAGCTGCCTTGCACCACACCCCTCCACAATCTGCCACCTCGCTGGGTCCATCAGCAGCCTCCTCGTGCACCCAGTGTCCACCAGCCACCACTTTGCTGGGAGTCTTCTTGGTCTCAGCTGCCCGACTCCACCCCTCCTACCATTCTGGATGAACATGTCTACTTTAACTCCTTGGTTGTCAGACTTCCATACAGTTCAATTTTCTATCAGTACTGGTTATTTTTTGTTTTTAAATTGTTGTCCTTCTTTTGGTTGTGTGAGGAGGCACAGTGTGTCTATCTACACCTCCATCTTGGCCGGGAGTCCCTATTTGTACTTCTAAGTCCCCTCACCTCTTCACCCATTCCCCCACACCCCTTGAACATTGGGCAACCATCAAAACTCTCTCTACATCCATGATTCTGTCTCTGTACTTCCTGTTTGCTTAGTTTGTTTTCTTTTTTGATTCAATTGTTGATAGATATGTATTTTTTGTGATTTTTTGCTCATAGTTTTGATCTTTTTCTTAAATAAGTCCCTTTACCATTTCATATAATAGTGGTTTGATGATGATGAACTCCTTTACCTTTTTCTTGTCTGTGAAGCTTTTTATCTGCCCTTTGATTCTAAATGACAGCTTTGCTGGGGGGAGCAATCTTGGCTGTAGGTCCCTGCTTTTCATTACTTTGAATATTTCTTGCCAATCCTTTCTAGCCTTCAAAGTTTTTTTTTTTTTTTGAGAAATCAGCTGACAGTCTTATGAGAACTTCCCTGGAGGTAACTAACTTCTTTTCTCTTGCTGTTTTTAATTTTCTCTCTTTATCTTTAACCTTTGGCATTTTGATTATGATGTGTCTTGGAGTGGGCCTCTTTGCATCCATCTTGTTTGGGATTCTCTGTGCTTTCTGGACTTGCATGTCTATTTCCTTTGCCAAATTAGGGAATTTTTCCTTTATACTTTTTTCAAATACATTTCCAACTTCTTGCTTTCTCTTCTCCTTCTGGCACCCCTATGACACAAATGTTAGATCCTTAGAACTTGTCCCAGAGGCTGCCTATACTATCCTCACTTTTTGGATTCTTTTTTTTCTTCTTGTTGTTCTAATTAGTTGATTTTTGCTTCCTTATATTCCAAATCATTGATTTGAGTCTTGGCTTCATCCACTGTACTGTTGTTTTCCTGGAAATTGTTCTGTATTTCAGTTAGTGAATCCTTCATTTCTGACTTGATCTTTTTTGTGCTGCTGAGGTCCTCGCTAAGTTCCTTGAGCATCCTTATAACCAATGTTTTGGACTCTCCATCTGAGAGATTGCTTATCTCCATTTTGTGTAGTTCTTTTTGTGGAGTTCTGACCTGTTCTTTCATTTGGGCCATGTTTCTTTGTCTCCTTGTTCTGTCGGCTCCCTGCATTTGTTTCTATGCATTAGGTAGAGCTTCTTTGACTTGTGTTTTGGTAGTGTGACCTATTGTAGTATGTGTCCTGTAGGGTCCAGTGGCACAACCTCCACTATCATCCAATCTGGGTACTCGAGGTATGTCCTTCATGTGGGCTGAGTACATCCTCCTCTTGCAGTTGAGCCTTGGTTACTGTTGGCACATCAATGGGAAGAATTTACCCATATCAGTCAGCTTCAAGGATTGGCTGTGACTACTTACCACCAACCTCCACCCTCCGTGGAGGATCAGTGGTGCAGGGGAAGGGTGGTGGTGCTCCCACATGTTTTGTAGCTGTCCACTGGGTGTGCTGGTCCTGGGGTTTCCCAGGTGGTACAGGCCACGACGAACCCACACCTGTGTTTTTCCCAGAGCCACCCAGCCTGAGCTATAAAGCAATCTGAGATGGCTGCTACTTGTGCTGGGCTTGGAGATTCACAGGTGAAGCCAAGCTGTTAATCTAGGCTGGCTGCTGCTAGTGCTGGGCCCGGGGCTCCTGAAGTCAGCTGTCGCTTGATTGAGAAGATTTAGGAAGTGCAGCATGAGCCAAGGCCAGGCATTTATATGGAAAAGCAGCTTGGGTGAGACTGTAAGTTGGGTCAGGCAGAGTCTCTGGGGATCTTCAAGTCAAACAATGTTAACCAGGTTGATAGAGTCTCAGGTATTGTACCAGCTCACTGGCTCTGTGGAGGGAGGGTCCTGAAAAGGGACAATGGCCTCCACTCACCATGCCAGACACCTCAGTTCCCCACTTTATGCCACTGGTGCCTCAAGCTGCTGCCCCAGTGCTGGGGCTCAGAGGGTGTGAGCCTGATTAGGTGAATTTGTGTGTGGGTTCTTTAAGAGAAACTACTTGGGGCTTCAGCAGTTCCTTCCACCGACTCAATCCCCACTCTTCTTTGCAGCCAGAAGTTGTGGGGACTTACCTTCCTGGCACTGGAATCATAGGCTGGGGGCCTTGTATGGGTCTGGGACTCCTTACTCTCAAGATATCCCTCCCAAATTTTTATCCACCGCATGTGGGCGAGGGGCCAGTTCATTTTGCATTTGTGCCCCCTACTACCAGGCTGGATGTATGTGGTTTCTTTAATTTCAACTTTTAATTCTGAAAGTTGTAGCTTTTAGTATCAAGTCTTTCACTTCTACAGTTCAAATTATCCCTAAGTATTTAATTCTTTTCGGTGATATCATAAATGGGATTCTTTTCCTAACTCCTTTTTCAAATATGTCACTGTTAATAAACAGAAAAACAAATGATTTTATAACATGATTTTTGTGTTCTGCAACTTTACAGAATTCATTAGTTCTAACAATTTTTTAAAATGGACTTTTTTAAAGTTTTTGTGTATATAAGATCATGTTGTAAATAAAGACAATTTACTTCTTCCTTTCCAACTTAGATAGCTTTTATTTCTTTTTCTTGTATAGTTGCTATGGTTAAAACTTCCAGTATTATGATGAATAAAAGTGGCAAAAGTGGGCATCCTTGTCTTGCTCGTGATTTTAGAGAAAAAGCTTTCAACTTTTCACCATTGTGGATGATGTTAGCTGTATAGGCTTGTCATATATGACTTTATTATGATGAGGCATGTTCCCTAAAGAAGCACTTAGTTGAGAGGTGTTTTTTAATCTTAAATGGATATTGAATTTTGTCAAATTCTTTAGCTGCATCTATTGAGATGATAATATGACTTTTATCCCTTTTTGTGTTAAAGTGGTTTACCACATTGGTTGAGTTGAGGATGTTGAACTTTCATTCTTGAAATATATCCCATTTAATAATGATATGTATTCCTTTCAAAATACTGTTGAATTTGGTTTGGTAGTATTTTGTTGAATATTTTGCATCTATATTCATCAGAGGTATTAACTTGTAATTTTCTTTTCTAGTGATGTCCTTGTGGGTTTTGGTTAGCAGGGTAATTCTGGTTTCATGAAGTGAGTTTAGATGTGTTCCCTGTCCTATGTCTGGAATAGTTTAAGAATGCTTGGCATAAATTCTTCTTTAGGTATTTGGTAGAATTCACCTGAGAAGCCATCTTTTCCTAGACTTCTGTTTGTTGAGAGGTGTTTGATTACTAATTTAATCTCCTTAATTGTAACTGATCAATCCAAATTTTCTATTTCTTCTTGATTCAGTCTTGGTAGATTGTATATTTCTAGGAATTTGTTAATTTCTTCCAGGTCATCCAATTTTTTGGTGCATAGTTGTTCATAGTGGTCTCGTATGATTCTTTATACATCTGTGATATTTGTTGTAATGTCTCTTCTTTCTTTTCTGATTTTATTTATTTGAATATTCTCCCTTTCTTTTCTTGGTAAGTCTAGCTAACAATTTGTCAATTTTGTTTATCTTTTTAAAAATCTAGTTTTAGTTTTATTGATATTTTCCATTGCTATTTATGTATTTATTTCCCCTCTGATCTTTATTTCTTCTCTTCTGTTAAATTTGGGCTTAGGTTGTTTTTCTTATTTTGGTACCTTGAATTGTAACGTTACATTGTTGAGATCTATTGCAGGCTTTTGCTTTATGGTTAGTATGAGCCTTACCTAAAGCATATTTATAATAATCTATTTTAAGCTCATAATATCTTCAAAGACATATAAAAGCTCCCTTACACCCCAATTTTGTTTTTGACATCACCGCTTGCATCTCTTTGCTTCATGAATCCACTAACAAATTATTGTATTTACAGTTATTTTAATACTTTTGTGTTTTAATCTTTATACTAGAGTTATAGATAACTATTATATTAGAGTAAGAATTTAACTAAATTTTTACCAATGAGTTTTACACTTTATATGTTTTTCTCTTACTAATTAGTGCCCTTCTGTTTCAGCTTAGAATACTACCTTTAACATTTCTTGCAAGGCTGGTCTAGTGGCGATGAATTCCTTCAGCTTTTGTTTGAGTGGAAAACTCTCTCTCCTTCAATTCTGAAGGATAGCTTTGCTGCATTTAATACTTTTTATTGACAGTATCTTTCTTTGAGCACTTGAATACATTGTGCTACTCCCTTCTGGCCTGCAAGATTTCTGCTGAAAAAGTATCTTCTGATACTTACGTGTATGACCCATGAACATGAACTAAATGGGCGGGGAATGTGGGCTGGAGGGGGTGTGCAGGGTGGAGGTGAATAAAGGGGGGGAAATGGGACATCTATAATAGCATAATCAATAAAATACATATTTTTAAAAATATATCTTCTGATGGTATTATGAGGGTTCCCTTGTATGTAATAAGTTACTTTCTACTAGTTGCTTTTAAGATTTTCTCCTTGTCTTTAACTTCTTACAATTTAATTATAATGTATCTTGGTGTGGTTCTCATTGGGTTCATGCTATTTGGAAGTGGCTGGACTTTCTGGATCTGGTATCTGTTCCTTTCCCCACTTTAAAGAAGTTTTCAATTATTATTCCTTTGAATAAACTTTCTGCCCCTTTATCTTTTCTCCTTATGGAACTCCTATAATGCACTAATTGCCTTGTTTGATGGTGTCCCTTAGGTCCCTTAAGCCAGCAGTCCTCCACCTTTTTGGTACCAGAGACTGGTTTCACAGCAGGGGTGGGGGACAGGAGGCAGAGCTCAGGTGGTAATGTGAGTGAAGCTTTGCTTACTTGCCTGACGCTCACCTCCTGCTGTGTGGCCTGGTTCCTAACAGACCATGGACTGGTGGTACCAGTCCATAGCCTGGGGTTGGGAAGCCCTGCAAGCCATCTCCATTCTTTTTTATTTTTATTCTTGCTCTTCTCATTAGATAAATTACACTGCCCTGTCTTCAAGTTCACTGATCATTTTTTCTGCTTGGTCTAGTCTTTGAAACCTCTTTATTGAATTTTTAGTTTACTTATTGTATTTTTCTGATCTGTAATTTCTGGTTGGTACTTCCATTTTTTTATGTTGAAATTTTCACTTTGTTCATGCATTGCTCTCTTGACCTTGGTGAGTCTGTTTATGATGGTTATGAAGAATTATCTATCAAGCGAGTCACTTCTTTCCATTCTATTAAGATCTCTTTATGGATCTCTATTGAGGTCTTGTTCTTTTGTTTGGAACATATACTTTTCTTTCTTTCTTCATTTTCTTCAACTCTGTGTTGGTTTCTGTGCATTAGACAAAACAGCCACCTTTCATCATTTTGACAGAATGGTTTCATGAAGGAGGTAAACCTTGAAGGTTGGCCCAGCCCAAGCTCCTCGGTGGACCTCAAGCTTTTGTAATCATCCATGTCCTCTTCTTTTTCCTCATGGCTTCCATAGTAGTTGAGGGTGTGCCAAGCCCTGTCAGTGTCCCAAAAAGGAGGGCTGCAGTCAGCCCCTAATGCAGGAACATTAGAAATTGGACACCTAGGGTAGGCTGTGAAAGTATGTAGTTAAGCACCTTCCAGGGAGACACTGGGAGATGGGCCTTTTCCCTGCTCCTTCTGAGGTATATGTGGTATTTTTCTGCCTCCTCTGTACAGAGTCAGGAGGGGGCAGTCTATAACATTTACCAGCTCAAGCTGATACATCCATTCTCCCCTATTTCGATAGACTGCTAAATGCTTTGGAGCTTCAGGACTGGAGAGATAAATGCTAGTTCTTTAGGATGCACCAGCAAAGTTGAGGTGCTAAATGCATATAGATCAAGGCTTTGCCTCCCCGAGGGGTAAGCTGAGAGCTAGACATTTTTATTCACTCACTCTGTGCAGAGCAAGGGAAAGGAGGAATGTTGTCTCTTAACCCAAGCCACCACCTATTTATTCCTCCAGGCAGCTAGACTGTGCCTGACTCTTTAGGACTCCATGACTAGCAAGACAGAAGCCAGTCTCCTCAGGAGCCTACTCAGAAAAGTTGGGGCACTGCATGTATGTATCGAATTCTTCCTTCAGCTGAGTAAAGCTGAAAACCAGGGGTCCCTTCCTAATCATACGGTGCTGTGCCAGGGTCAGGATCTCTAGCACGAGGTTGTTTTAAATATTCCTAAGAAACCTGGTTTTGTATTCTCCTGGGGTACAGGAGACTTTTGATTAGTTTCTGATTTTTCACATAAAAAATTTATCCAAGAATTGTTGCTGAAACAGTGTGTTTGTGGAGGGAAGAAAAGTCCCAGGAATCCTACTGTGCCATCTGGCTGATTTCCAAGACCTTCCCGTGTTCTACTTTCTTACTGCTTTTAATTTGAATCTTTCTTTTCTTTTACTGGTCAGCCTAGTTAAATGTTTGTCATTTTCTTTTTCTTGTTCCTTAAGGTGTAAAATTATCGATTTCAGATCTTCCTCTTTCCTTTTTTTTTTTTAAGAGGAGAAGGGATGGGGAAAGAGAGGGAGAGAACTATCGATGTGAGAGAGAAACAATGATTGGTTGCTTCTTGCATGCCCCCCAAAGAAGGACCAAACCCTCAACCTAGGCATGTGCCCTGACTGGGAATTGAACTGGTGACCTTTTGCTTTGAGGGATGACCCCAAACCAAGTGAGCCATACCACCAGGGCTTCCCCGCTTTTTCTGATGTATGCATTTATAATTATAAATTTCCCTCTGAACACTGCTTTCATTGTATTTTTGTGTGGATATATCTTAATATTTTTTCATTTCAACTATAATTTCTTCTTTTATCCATTGGTTTCCTAACAGAAAGTTAATTTCCACTTTCTTGTTTATACCCTGGTATTCCTTGTGTTATGATTTCTAGATTCAATCCACTGTCCTCAGGGAAGACACTTTGCATGACTTCAATATTTTGAAGCTATTTGATGTTTTATGGCCTAGCATATTGTCTATGCTGAAAAATGTTTCATTTACATTTGAGGAGAATGTGTATTCTGCTGTTGTTCAGTAAAGATTTCTGTATATTTCCATGAGACTATTATGATGTACAGTGTTCTTCAAGTGTTGTTATCAATCTTTATTCTACATATCTATTTTACTTTATTTGAGTACATTTAATTGATAATTGTATAAGCTGTTACATAAAAGTTGACATAAAGATCTCAAATATTCCTTGGGGAAACTACTTAGTTATGCTTTTTTGCCTTTCAGAAGTAAAATAAAGCTATCATTCCACAATTATTTCCTAGCAACAGTTAAAAATTAAAACAAGAACAATAAAACAAAACAAAACAAAAATACAACCACTGCCTGGCTGGGTAGCTCAGTTGGTTAGAACATCATCAAACCATGGTTGCAGGTTTGATCCCTGGTCAGGGCACATACAAGAATCAGAATCAACCAATGAATGCATAAGTGGAATGACAAATTGATTCTCTCTCTCTCCCTCTCTCTCTCTCTCCCCACCTTCCTCTCTTTCTCTAAAAATCAATTAAAAAAAAAAACCTCAACCAGCCCTGGCTGGTATAGCTCAGTGAATTGAGTGCCGGCCTGCAAACCAAAGGGTCACTGGTTCCATTCCCAGTCAGGACACATGCCTGGGTTGTGGGCCAGGTCCCCCAGTAGGGGGCATGTGAGAGGCAACCACATGTTGACCTCTCTCTCTCTCTCTTTCTCCCTCCCTTCCCCTATCTCTAAAAAAAATCAAAAAAGCCCTGGCTGGTGTAGCTCAGTGAATTGAGCATGGGCTGTGAACCAAAGGGTTGCGGTTCAATTCCCAGTCAGGGCACATGCTTGGGTTGTGGGCCAGGGCCCCAGTGGGGGCCATGTGAGAAGCAACCACACATTGATGTTTCTCTCCCTCTCTTTCTCCCTCCCTTCCCCTCTCTCTAAAAATAAAGAAATAAAATATTTAAAAAATAAAAAATAAATAAAAAAGCAAAAAGCCTCAACCACTGTCGCCACAACAACCATCACCAGCAACAACAACATTATCAAAAAGATACATTTACAGACTCATGCCTGAGGTAAAGTTATTCCTTACTTTGTTTTTAGTAAAATAAAGAAAAATGTATATTTTTCTATTTATATGTATATAAATATAACAGTTTATATTTAACTGTTATATTTGTTAATATATATATTGACAGTTAAATATATTTATATTTATTCAACTTTATGTTACAGTTTATATTTAATATTATTTTATATAAATTTCAGGGTACAGCACAGTACCCTGTACATAATTTACAAAGGAAGTCCCATGATAATTCTACACCTGCCTGGAACCACACATAGTTATTACAATGGTATTGACTATATTCCTCATGCTGTACTTTACCTCCCCATGACTATTTTGTAACTACCTATTTATACTCCTTAATCCCTAAACCCCGTCACCCAGTCCCCTAAACAACATCCCATTTGGCAACCATGAGTTTGTTTCTGTATCTATGAGGCTGTTTCTGTTTTATTAATTTATAAGTAAAATCACATGGTATTTGTCTTTGTCTGACTTATCTCATGTAGCATAATACCCTTGAGGTCTATCCATGTTGTAAAAAAAGGTAATATTTCATTCCTTTTTATGGCCAAGCAACATTCCATTGTCCAATATGTACATACCATATCTACTTTGCCCAATTGTGAATTGATGGGCACTTGGGTTGCTTTCATGTCTTGGCTATTGTAAAATATGTTGCAATGAACATAAGTGTGCATACATATCTTTTTTAATGTGTTTGGATTTCTTTAAATACATACCCAAAAGTGGATCACTATGTCATAAGATAGTTCTATTTTTAATTTTTTGAGGAACCTCTGTTTTCCTTAGTGGCTGCACCAGTCTGCAATCCAACCAACAGTGAATGAGGGTCCCCTTTCCTCTGCATCCTTGCCAACACTTGTTTGTTAATGTATAGATGATAGCCATTCTGATAGGTGTGAGTGATAGCTCATTGTAATTTTAATTTGCATTTTTCTGATGAGAGATGTTGAACATCTTTTCAAAAGCTATTGACCATCTATACATTCTCTTTGAAAAAATATTTATTCAGATCCTCTGCTAATTTTTAAATTGCATTGTTTGGGGAGCTTTTTGGTATTAAGTTGTGTGAGTTTACCATATATTTTGAATATTAACCTCTTATTAGATATGTCATTGGTGAAGATCTTCTCCCATTCAATAGGCTGTCTTTTTATTTTGTTGATGGTCTCCTTTACTGTGCAAAAACTTTTTAGTTTGATGTAGTACCATTTGTTCATTTTTCTTTTGTTTCTGTTGCCCAAGGACATATATCAGAAAAAAATTACTAAGAGCAATGTCAGAGAGTTTACTACTTATGTTTTCTTCTATAGTTTTATGATTTGGGGTCTTACATTTAAGTCTTTAATCCACTTTGTTTATCTTGTATAGTGTAAAAAGGCCAGCTAGTTTCCTTTTCCATATATATATGTATATATATACATATATATATATATATGCAGCATTTATTGAATAGTCTGCCTTTTAAGAATCTTATTTTATTTTATTTTTCAAATGCAGTTTATATTCAATATTATTTTGTATTAGTTTCAGGTATACAGTGTAGAGGTTAGACAATGACACACTTTACAAAGTGATCCCTCTAATATTTCAAACACCCATATGATACCATACCTAGTTATCACAATATTATGGACTATATTCCCTATGCTGTACTTTACATGTTCATGACTACTTTGAAACTACCAACCTTTTCTTCTTAAACCCTTCACCTTTTCACACATTCCCACAACCTCCCTCTTTCTGGCAACCATCAGTCTGTTCTATCTATGAGTCTATTTCTATTTTGTTTTTTTTTCTTTATTTTGTTCTTTAGATTCCTCATGAGAGATTATATGGTATTTTACTTACTCTAACTAATTTACTTCACTTAGCATAATACCCTCTAGGTCTCTCCATGCTGACACAAATGGTAAAAATTTCATTATTCTTATGGCCAAGTAATATTCCATTGTATATATGCTCCATGCCTTTTTTTATCCCCTCATTTGTTGATGGGCACTTGGGTTACTTCCATATCTTGGTTATTGTAAATAATGTTGCAATAAACATAGAGATGCATCTATTCTTTCAAGTTGGTGTTTGGGATTTTCTAATATATACCCAGAAGTGGAATCACTGGGTCATAAGGCAACTCCATTTTTACTTTTTGGAGAAACCTCTGACTGTTTTCTATAGTGGTTTCGCCAACCTGTAATCCAACCAACAGTGAACAAGTGTTCCCTTTTCTCTACATCCTTGTCAAAACCTGTTTGTTGATTTATTGATGATAAGCTATTCTGACAAGTGTGAGATGATATCTCACTGTGGTTTCCAATTTCCATTTCTCTGATGATTAGTGGCATCGAATGTCTTTTCATATGTCTGTTGGCATAGGAGAAGTGTTAAATAGATCGTCTTTTCCTCCATGTAAGTTTTGGCTCCTTTGTCAAGTATTAATTGACCATATAAGTATGGGATTATTTCTGTGCTCTCTATTATACTCCATTAACCTATGTGTCTGTTTTTATGCCAGTACCATGCTGTTTTGATTACTATAGCCTTGTAGTACCTTAATATCAGATGGCATGATACCTCCTATTGTTTTCTCCAGTGATTGCTGTGGCTCTGCAGGGTGGCTCCATGTATATTTTAGCATTATTTGTTATAGGACTTTGAAAAATACCTTTGATGTTTTGATAAGAATTGCATTGAATATAGAGATTGCTTTTAGTAGTATGAACATTTTAATGACATTAATTCTTCCTACTGATTAACTCAGTATATGCTTCCATTTATTTGTATCTTAATTTTTTCTTCAATATCTTATAATTTTCTGAGTAATTGTCTTTTACCCCATTGGTTAAATTTATTTAATAGGTATTTTTTATACAACTGTAAATGGAATAGTGTTCTTAGTTGCTCTTTCCAAGTGTTTATTATTGGTGTATAAAAATGTAACTGATTATTGAGTATTTCACATCCTGATGCTTTCCTGAATTCATTATTAGTTCTAGTAGTTTTGGGAGTTCTCTATATAAAGTCTCCTCCATTCCTATCACGCCATTTGCAAGTAATGACCGTTTTACTTCTTCCTTTCCAATTTGGATGCATTTTTCTTGTCTGAATGCTGTAGCTAGGACTTTGAATACTGTAGGAGTGGTAAATGTGAGCAGAGGACTCTGTTGGCTGTGTCTAGCCTGGGTTCAAGATGCAGACTTTCTTGGAGAGCACCTGAGGAGGACTGGGTAGACTTAGTGGGTGTCAAAGACAGACTTGGAGAAAGCTGAGCCATGTGGCTCTGGGGCAGGGCTGTTCTGCCACCTCCCCATCCAAATCCTCACTGGAGCCCCACTCCCATGGAGATCCACCGGTCTTTTCCTCCCAAATGACTATAACCCCACCCTGACGAGCTTGCCCATATGGGAAAGTTGGCTGCAGCCAGCCTAGGCCTGTGCTGTGGAATTTCTTGGAAAGCTCTTGAGGAAGTCTGAGTGAACTCAGTGGTTATGGAAGACAGGGAAAAGGGAAGACCGAGTTGTCTGACTGCAGTGGGGCCATTCTTCTCCCCCCTGTGTACCTGACCAATGTTGACCTTCATGGGAGATCTACTAGACCCAACCCCCCAACTCTGGTGGCTCTGCTCTACCAAGCAGGAGCCCTGTGGAGGAGACTGCTAGCTGTGGCCAACCAGCACCCACTGTGCAGACTTTCTTAGAAGGCATTTGAGGAAGTCCAGGCTGATTCAGTTTGAAGTGGAGCATCTGGCAGGTGGAAGCAAATATTGGGATGTCTTGACCTTTTGCTGACCTTCCCAGAAGCACAGTGTTGGTAGAAGCTGGCCTTGATATATAGCTTGGCCTCTCTTGTGTGCACACAGGCCCCAAAGACGCAACCACAAACTATGAATTGCTATATAGCTCCAAATGGATAGCTCAGAGTCAATCACAGGCAGTGTCTGACATTGACCTGTGAGGGAGAACCTCCCAGGATGCCTGAGAAACAGTATGCCTGGAGGCAGGTTCCCCCATCCCCTGGTACATTTTATTTGTGTGTGTGTGTGTGTGTGTGTGTAAAGCCTTTCTTTTCTTTACTGTTGTTCAATTACAGTTCTCCCTATCCCCCCCCCATTACTCTCCTCTGCTCTACCCACTGCCAGCTCCCACATTCAATCCTCCCCACACCCGTTCTCTTTGTCCATGGGTCCTTTATACACCTTCCTTGACAAGTATAAATCTCATAATCTCTCTTTTATCCCCCATAATATCCCTCCTCCTTCCCCTCTGGTTACTGCCAGTTTGTTCTTCATATCCATGTCTCTGGTTATATTTTACTTCCTTCTTTGTTATGTTGTTTAGGTTCCACTTATAGGTGAGACCACAAGGCCTTTTGCCAACTTGTTTATTTCACTTAATATGATGTTCTGCAATTCCATCCATGCTGTTGAGAAAGGTAGGAGCTCCTTCTTTCTTTCTGCTGCATAGTATTCCATTGTGTAAATGTACCACTGTTTTTTTGATTCACTCATTTACTGATGGGCACTTAGGCTGTTTCCAAATCTTGCCTATTGTACTGCTGCTATGTGCTGCTATGAACATTGGGATGCATAGATTCTTTTGAATTGGTGTTTCAGGATTCTTAGGGTATAATTCTAGCAGTGGAATCACTGGGTGAAACAGCAGTTCTATTTTTAGTTTTTTGAGGAAATTACATACTATTTTCCACAGTGGCTGCATCAGTCTGCATTCTCACCAAGAGTGTACTAAGATTCCCTCTTCTCCACAACCTCACGAGCACTTGCTGTTTGTTGACTGTTAATGATGGCCATTCTTGCCAGTGTGAGGTGATATCTCATTGTGGTATTAATTTTCATCTCTCTGCTTGGCATCCTTTCATGTGTCTCTGGACCCTCTGTATGTCCTCCTTAGAGAAGTGTCTGTTCATGTCCTTTGCCTGTTTTTTAATTGGATTGTTTGTCCTCCTGGTGGGGAGTTGTATGAGTTCTTTATATATTTTGGAGATCACACCCTTGTCCAAGGTATCATTGGCACTTATATTTTCCCATACAGTTGGTTCTCTCTTCATTTTGCTAATGTTTTCTTTAGTTGTGCAGAAGCTTTTTATTTTTGATGAAGTCCCATTTGTTTATTCTTTCCTTTATGTCCCTTGCTGTAGGGGACATATTGGTGAAAATATTGCTGCATGTAATATCTGAGATTTTCCTGCCTATGTTTTCCTCTAGGCCTTTTATGGTGTCACGACTTATATTTAAGTCTTTTATTCATCTTGAATTTATTTTTGTCTGTGGTATAAATTGGTGATTGAGTTTCATTTTTTTTGCATGTACTGTCCAGATCACCCAACACCATTTGTTGAAGAGGCTATTTTTACTCCATTTTATGCTTTTATCCCATTTGTCAAATATTAATTGACCATAGAGACTTGGGTTTATTTCTGGGCCCTCTCTTCTGTTCCATTTGTCTATGCGTCTGTTCTTATGCCAGTACAGGACTGTTTTAATTACCGTAGCCTTGTAATACAGTTTAGCAGGTTTTAACCACATCAGAAACACTGCCTATTTAGCTGCACAAGTGGCATAACCAAAGGGCAGGCATCAGACCCTGCTGGGTTAAATTCTACTTCATGGTATCAGCTCCCACAGAGGAGCTCATGTACTGTGGTTGGCATCAATCCTCACAATCAGCCAGCCTGAGGGTCAACCCCACACCTTCGATGGGCCAATAACAATGAAGACTCAACTACAACAGGAGAGCTCACATCAACAGAACAAAAGATATTCCTGGAGCACCTAGCTTAAGTGATGACAGAAACTGTAGCACTGTGCCCCATGAGACACCTAAAATATGAAGCTACCACACTAAGATTGAGAGACAGAGAAGATTTACTTACTGCACAAAAATAAATACAAAGAGGAAGCCAAAATGAGGAGAGAAATAAGCATGCCCCAAAATGAAAGAACAAGGTATTTTCCCATAAAAAATAAAATGAAGAGAAGTGATATACCAGGTACTGCATTCAAAATAATGGTTATAAGGATGCTTAAGAAACTTAGAAAACAGTGAACACATTCAGTGAAAACCTTAAAAAATATTAAGCATAAAAAAGACATAGAAACCATAAAAAAGAACCAGTCACAAATGAAGAGTACAATATCTGAAATGAAGAATATGCCAAAAAGAATCAAGAATAAGTTAGATGAAACAGAGGATTGAATCCGCAATTTGGAAGACAAAGTAGCAAAAATACACAGACAGCAAAAAAGAGAAAAAAATATTAAAAAAATAAGGATGGTATAAGGGACCTCTGGGACAATATCAAGCAAAACAACATCTGCATCACAGGAGTATAAGAAAGAGAAGAG
The DNA here is from genome assembly GCA_004027735.1 of Carollia perspicillata. Lineage (NCBI taxonomy): Eukaryota > Metazoa > Chordata > Mammalia > Chiroptera > Phyllostomidae > Carollia > Carollia perspicillata. The sequence continues at coordinate 12,016 of PVKM010018666.1, read as the reverse complement.
AGAGAATAAGGAATTGTGAACCTATTTGAAGAAATAATGACTACTTCCTTCCCCTGATAAATGAAGTAGACATAGATGTCCAGGAAGCAAAAAACATCTCAAAAAAGATGAACCCAAAGAGACCCAAACCAAGACACAACATAATTAAAATGGTAAAAGTTAAATACAGAGAAAATCTTAAAAGCATCAGGAGAAAAGCAGTTACCTAGAAGGAAGCACACATTAGACTTTCAGCTGATTTTCAACAGAAACATTTCAGGCTACAAGAGATTGTCACAAAATATTCAAAGTGATGAGAAGCAAGAACCTACAACAAGGATATCATTTAAAATTAAAGGAGAAATAAAGAGCTTCTTACACAATAAAAAGCTGAAAGAGATCATTATCACCGAACCAGTATTTTTAAAAAATTTTAAAGACTTCTTTATGAAAAATGAAAAAAAATAAAGAAGAGGAACATAATTATTAAAAAATAAAGTAACATGAAACTATCAATAATCACTTTGCATGTAAATGTTTAGATGCTGTAATCACAAGATAGAGGAAAGCTGAAAGGATAAGAAAACAAGACCCATACTATATATGCCAACAACAAGAGACCCATCTCAGAATGAAAGACACACACAGACTGAAAATAAGGAGATGGAAACAGATATATTATGCAAATGGAAGCAATAATAAAAGCTGAGGTAGTGATACTTATATCAGATAAAATAGACTTTTTAAAAGGCTATATAAATACAAAGAAGAATGGTACATAATGATAAAGTGATCAGTTGAAAAACAGGATAAAACTCATTGTAAACATTTATGCACCCAACATAGGAGCACCTAAAGATTTAAAGCAAATTTTGATGAACATAAAGAGATTGACAGTAGTACAGTCAAAATTGGAGATTTTAATACCTCACTGATATCAATGAGTAGATCTTCCAGACAGGAAATTTACAAAGAAACAATGCCCTTAAATGGCATGCTAAACTAGATAGATTTAATTGATTCTTTTAGAGCATTTCACATCAAAGCAGCAGAATATACATTCTTTTCAAGTGCACATGGAACATTTTCCAGGATTGACTATATGTAAGGACACAAAACAAGTCTCAATAAATTAAAGAAGATTGAAACCATACCAAACATCTTCTATGACCACAGTGGTATGAAACTAAATCAATTACAGTAAAAAAAAAATGAACACACACACAAACATTGAGGCCAAATAACATACTACTGAAGAGTGAATGGGTTAACAATGAGATCAAGGAAGAAATCAAAAAATAGTTTGAGACAAATGAAAATAAAAGCACAACAATTCAACATCTATGGGACACAATGAAAGAAACCCTAAGGAAAAAAATCTATAGCAATACAAGCTTACCTCAAGAAATAAGGAAAATCTTAAATAAACAATTTAACTTTACACCTAAAGCAACTAGGAAAAAAAACAAAAACAAAGCCCAAGGTGAATAGAAGGAAGGAAATCATAAAGATCAGAGTGTAAATAAATAATATACTAAAACATACAAAAGATGAATGAAACCAAGAGCTGCTTCTTTGGAAAAAATAAACAAAGTTAATAAACCGTTAACCAGACTCATTAAGAAAATAGAGGATTCAGATAAAATTAGAAATGAAAGAGAAGTAACAACTGACACCACAGATATACAAAGGATTATAAGGAAATACTATTGCCCTGCTGGGTAGCTCAGTTGGTTAGAGTGCTGTCCTGATATGCCAAGGTTGTGTGTTTGATCCCCAATCAGTACACACAAGAATCAATAAGGAATGCATAAATAAGTGGAACAACAAATCGATGTTTCTCTCTCTCCCTCTCCCCCTCTCTCTCTCTTTTCCTTTCTCTCTCTAAATTCAATAAATATAAAAAAGAAAGATTACACACCATGATCAAGTGAAACTTATTTCAATGATACAACGTTGGTTAAATATTCACAATCCATTAATGTGATACATCACATAAAATGAAAGACAAAAATTATACGATCATAGCGATAGATGCAGAAATGCATTTGAAAAAATCTAGCATCCACTTATGATAAAAGCTATCAGCAAAGCAGGGATAGAAGGGACATGCCTCAAAGTAGTAGGGACCATATATGACAAACCCATAGCTAACATCACAGTCTATGTGAAAAAGGTAAAAGCATTTGCCTTAACATCAGAAACAAGACAAAAATGCCCACTTACACCATTGTTCCTTGAACATATAATTTACATTCAGTATTATTTTGTATTAGCTTCAGTGTACAACATAATGGTTAGACAATCATACTTTACAAATTGTTCCTGGTGATAATTCAAGTACTCACCTGGCACTGTAAACAGTTATTACAGTGTTATTGACTACAGTCTCTGTGCTGTGATTTACATCCATGTGGCTATTTTGTAACTATTAATTTGTACTTCTTGATTCCTTCACCTTTTATCCCAGTCCTCCAAACCCTCTCCCCTCTGGCTACCGCTAGTCTATTCTCTGTATCTATGAGTCTCTTCAGTGTTATTTGTTTATCCTGCTCTTCAGATTCCACATATAAGTGAAATTATATGGTATTTGTCTGTCTCTGACTAACACTTCACTTACCACAATACCCTCTAGGTCCATCCATGTTGTTGCAAAATGTAAAATTTTATTCTTTTTTATGTTTATATGTACCACCCTTTTAAATTCATTTTTGTATTGGTGGGCACTTGGGTTCCTTCCATATCTTGGCTACTGTAAATAAAGCTGCAGTGAATAAAAAGGTGCATATATTCTTTCAAGTTAGTGTTTTTGGTTTCTTTGGATATATACACAGAAATGGAATTGATGGGTCATAAAGCAGTTTTATTTTTAATTTTTTGAGGGATCTCCATACTGTTTCCCATAGTGTCTGCACAAATCAGCATTTCTCCCAATAGTGGATGAGGGTTCCCCTTTCTCCACATCCTCACCAACTCTTGTTGTTAGTTGACTTATTGATGGTAGCCATTCTGACAAGTATGTATTAGGAGATGTCTCATTGTGGTTTTAATTTGCATTTTCCTGACGATTAGTGACATTGACCTTTTCATATGCCTATTGGCCATCTGTTTATTCTCTTTGGAGGAATATGTATTCAGGTTCTCTGTGCATTTTAAAATTTAATTGTTTTTTATTTTTTGGTGTTGAACTGTATAATTTCTTTATAAATTTTGGATATTAACCCCTTTTCAGATATATCATAGGCAAGTATCTTCTCTCATTCAGTATGCTTTTTGTTTTGTTTTTTTAGTTGTTGTTTTTTGTTGTGAAAATCCATTTGGTTTGGTGTAATCCTATTTGTTTATTTTTTCTTTTGCTTCCCTTGCCCAAGGATATATATCTGAAAATATATTGCTAAGAGAAATGCCAGAGACTTTAATTTCTATGTTTTTTCTAGGAGTTGTATGGTTTTAATCCTTACATTTAAGTTTTTAATTTATTTTGAGTTTATTCTTGTATATTGTGTAATAAGGTAATCTAGTTCCCTTTTTTGTGCATGTATGTGTCCAATTTTCTTAACACCATTTATTGAAAAGACTCTATACCCCATTTGGTATTTTTGCCTCTTTGTCAAATATTAATTGATCATATAGGTTTATGTTTATTTCTGGGCTCTCTATTCTATTCCATTGATTATATGTATGCCATTATCATGCTGTTTGGATTACTATAGACTTGTATAGTTTGATATCAGGTATTGTTATATGTCCAACTGTGTTATTCCTTCTTTAAGATTGCTGTGGCTATTTGAGGTTTTCTTTGTTTCCAATTAATTTTTTGGATTATTTGTTCTACTTCTCTGAAGAAAGTCATTGATATTTTGATAGAAATTGCATTGAATCTAAAGATTGCTTTATGTAGTATGAACATTTTAATGTTGTTAATTTTTTCTGTCCATGAGCACAAATATGTGCTTCCATTTACTTGTATTTTCTCCAGTGTCTTATAATTCTCTGAGTACAAGTCTTTTACCTCCTTGGTTAAATTTGTCTCTAGGTTTTTTGTTTTTTGTTTTTGATGCAATTGTATTGGGTTGACCAAAAAGTTCACTTGTTTTTTTTTTTCTGTAAGATGGCTCTAGTAATGCTTAGTTGTCTTTAAGCTCATTTGAAACAGTTTGCTAGATTGTATTGTGACAGCTGTCATATCAGCATGCATTTTTATAAAAACTTGATCAAAATTGGTGAATTTTTGTATAGACATTTTAATATTGAAGAGGAAGGGAAAGACACAACTTTTTGGCATTTTATGGTTTATTATTTCGGGAAAGGTAAAAATGCAACTGAAATACCAAAAAAAATTTTTTTGCAGTGTATAGAGAAGATGCTGTGACTGATCGAACATGTTAAAAATGGTTTGTGAAGTTTCATGCTGGAGATTTCTCGCTGGACAATGCTCTAGGGTTGGATGAACCAACTGAAGTTGATAGCAGTCAAATTGAGACATTAATTGAGAACAATCATTGTTTTACCACATGGAAGATAGCCGACATACTCAAGATATCCAAATCAATGAAGTTATTGATGAAAATGAAAAATGTGTCATTTATTTCACTGAAAAAATTAAATGGACTTGTTACTATAGATGACAAAAGTAAGTTAAGATCATTACTCTTCCTTCACTGATGATTTTCTGGGTTTGAGAACAAGGTCTTTAGTCAATGAAGAAAGTTTTTGAAGCTTCTGGGTAGTAGTATTGGTAGCATCTTCTAGTTTTTTGTCTAATTAGTTACTTAAGGGATGGTCGTCCTGTTAAGTCTTCTTATTTCAAGTAACTACTGCTTTACAACCAAACCTTGATACTTTACTGAAAGAGTGTGCTGATCCTCTGGAATTTTACTGTTAAGAAAAGCAATAATCTGTTGGACATATCTTCCAGGTACATGGAGCATGCTGTGGGTTGAGAACTGAAACAACAGAACCAGTATGAACTCTATGTTGTTTTAATGCATATTTATTATATTCTCAGTAACCTCAGCCATGTTGAGCTGCATGCCCTGGGGCTGTTTGGGTTATATTTTGAAATACTCATTTATATTATTGTTAGTGATCTCGCCAAAAGCTGCACAGGTTTTTAATCATCTTAACTCCATTTTTTCTATAGAACCTGTCATTCCTAATCTTGCAGAAAACAAGGATTTCCAGTAATGATGTTTATAGCAAAAACAACTGAACCTGACATTTCCTGTCTCTGTTGCAGGAACATAGCTCTGCCAGGTGAACGAAGCAGAAGGGCATGATTTTTGGGTAGAGGACAGCAATGTCTGTCTCATGAAACATACGAAAATAATTAACTTTGCTGCCACAGGTTCAGTGTTTAACATGATGATGGTGGTTTAGACAAAAAGTAATACTTGCTACAGCCAAATGTGGAGACTAACAATAAAATTTAATTGGTATTAAAAAAAACCTAAATCGACTTTTTGGCCAATGCTGTAAATGTGGTTTTTTTTCTTAGTTTCCTTTTCTCAAAGTTCATTATTGATGTATAAATATTCACCATACTTCTGAATATTAATATTATATCCTCCTACTTTACTGACTTTATTTATTAGTTCTAGTAGTTTTTTGTTAGAATCTTTAGGATTCTCTATATACAGTATCATGTCATATTCAAATAATGACAATATTACTTCCTCCTTTCCATTTTAGGTGCCTTTCATTTCTTGTTGCCTAATTGCTGTGGCTAGGACTTCCAGTACTATGTTGAATAACTGGAGAAAATGGACATTGCTATCTTGTTCCTGATCTTCAGGAAAATGCTTTCAGTTTTTCCCCATTGATTTTGGTGTTAGCTGTGGGTTTGTCTTATATATATAGCCTTTATTATGTTGAGGCATATTCCTTCTATCCCCATTTTGCTGAGAGTTTTTATCGTAAATGCATTTGTCAAATGCATTTCTGCATCTATTGATATGATCATGTAATTTTTATCCTTCATTTTTCTTATGTGGTGTATCATGTTAATTGATTTGCAGATATTGTAGCAATGTCGCATCTTAGGAATAAATCCTACTTGATCATGATGCATGATGTTTTTAATGATTTGCTAAATTTGTTTTGCTAATAATTTTTGAGGAATCTACATCTATGTTCATCAGGAAATTTGGCATATAATTTTATTTCTTTGTAGTGTCTTTATTTGGTTTTGGCCAGGACAAATCATGGTGCATGTTCTTTCTAACATGTTGCTGAATTGAGTGTACTAGTATTTTTAAAAAGATTTTAATTTGTTTTTTAGAGAAAAGGGAAAAGAGGGAGAAATGGAGGAAGGGAACTTCAGTGTGTGAGGGAAACACCGACTGGTCACCTTTTATGGCCTTTTGGTTTGCAGTACAATGCCCAGTCCAGTCAGGGCCAGTACAATGCTATACCAGTCAGGGCCAGTTTGCTAGTATTTTGTTGAAAAATTTTTGTGCCTACGTTTATTGGAGATACTGGCATGAATATATATATGTATATATATGCATTGCAATTGCTTTGTCTAGCTTTGGAATATGGGTAAAGTTGATTGACCTCAATAAATGAGCTTGAGAGCCTCACTCCTCATGAATTTTTTGGGAGTAGTTTGAGGATAGGTGTTAATTCTTCTTTGAACAATCGGTAAAATTTATCTGTGAAGATACCCAGTCCAGGATGTTTGTTTGTGAGAATATTTTGATTTCTGATTCAATTTCAATGGTAATAATTGGTCTGTGTAGATATTCTGTTTCTTCTTGATTCGGTCTTAGAAGATTGTATGTTTCTAGAAATTTATTTCTTCCAGCATGTCTAATTAATTGGCATATAGGAGTTGGTAGTATTTTCTTATAATCTTCTGTGTTATCAGTATTCACTTCTCTTTTATTTCTGATTTTCTTTATTTGAATTTTCACTCCTTTTCTCCTATATGAAACTAGTTAAAGGTTTATCAACTTGGTTTATCTTTAAACAAAACATTGATCTTTTGTATTTTTCTTTATTTTTTATTGTTGTTCAAATACAGTTGTCTCCATTCTCATTGCACATACCCCCACCCCCACCCCACCCATCCCCACCTCCCACCCTCAAACCCATACCCTTTAGCTTTGTCCACGTGTTCTTTATATATGTTCCTTGATGGCCCTTCCCCTATTAGCCATTATTATCCCACTCCCTCGTTTTCTCTTCTTACTGTCAGTATGTTCTTTATTTCAGGGTCTCTGGTTGTATTTTGCTTGCTTGTTTGTTTTGTTGATTAGGTTCCATTTAAAGGTGAGATCCATGGTATTTATCTTTCACCAACTGGCTTATTTCACTTAGCATTAATGCTTTGGAGTTCCATCCATGCTGTTGCAAAGGGTAGAAGCTCCTTCTTTCTTTATGCTGTGTTGTATTCCATTGTGTAAATGTACCAGTTTTTTGATTGACTTATTCATTGATGGGCACTTAGGTTGCTTCCAGCACTTGGCTACTGTAAATTGTGCTGCAATGAACATTGGGGTGCATAGGTTCTTTTAAATTAGTGTTTCAGGAGTCTTAGGGTAAAGACTCCTGCTTGGTCAAAAGGCAGTTCCATTTTTAGTTTTCTGAGGAAATCCCATACTGTTTTCCACAGTGGCTATACCTGTCTGCATTCCTACCAACAGTGCACTAGGGTTTCCTATTCTCCACTTCCTCTCCAACACTTGTTGTTTGTTGATTTGTTTATGATGTCCATTCTGACTGGTGTGACGTAGTATCTCACTGTGGTTTTAATTTGCATCTCTCTGATACCTAATGATGATGAGCATCTTTTCATATGTCTTTGGGCCCTCGGTACATATTCCTTGGAGAAGTGTCTGTTCTAGTCTGTTGCTCATTTTTTAATTGGGCTGTTTGTCTTCCTGGAGTGAAGTCATGTGAGTTATTTCTGTATCTTGGAGATCAAACCCTTGTCCAAGGTATCATTTGCAAATATGTTCTTCCATATGGTTGGTACTCTTTTCATTTTAATGCTGTTTTCTTTTGCCATACAGAACCTTTTTATTTTGATGAAGTCCCATTTGTTTATTCTTTCCTTTATGCCCCTTGCTCTAGGGGACATACTGAATGGGAAAATATTGCTGCATGGGAGAGCAGAGATTTTCCTGCTTATGTTCTCCTGTAGGCCTTTTGTGATTTCACAACTTATATTTAAGTCTTTTATCCACCATGAATTTATTTTCATGGATGGTGTAAGTTGGTGATCGAGTTTCATTTTTTTTTGCATGTAGCTGTCCAGATCTCCCAACAGCATTTGTTGAGGAGGCTATTTTTTGCTCCATTTTATGCTTCTGCTCCCTTTGTTGAATATTAATTGACCATGTAGACTTGGGTTTATTTCTGGGCCCTCTATTCTGTTCCATTTGTCTATGTGACTGTTCTTATGCCAGTACCATAGTGTTTTGATTACAGTGGTCTTATAATATAGTTTGACATCAGGTATTTTGATCCCTCCTACTTTGTTCTTTTTTCTCAAAATTGTCAGTTGTTTCTGGTCATCTATGGTTTTATATAAATATTTGAAATGTTTGTTCTATACCTGTGAAATATGTCATTGGTACTTTAATAGGGATTGTGTTGAATCTATAAATTGCTTTGGGTAATATTGACATTTTAATGATACTGATTCTCCCAATCCATGAACACAGTATATGCTTCCATTTATTTGTGTCTTCCTTAATTTATTTCTTCAGTGTGGTGCAGTTTTCTGCATACAGGTCTTTCACCTCCTTGGTAAGGTTGATTCCTATGTACTTTATTTTTCTTGTTGCTGTAGAAGATAAGATTTTTTTCCTGATTTCTGATTCTGATCTTTTGTTGTTGGTATATAAAAATGCCTTTGATTTCTGAATATTCACTTTAAACCCTGCTGTTTTGCCAAATTCACTTTTTAGGTCAAATGGCTTTTTGGTGGAGTCTATAGGGTTTTCTATGTATGCTATCATACCATCTGAAAACAGTGACAGTTTTACTTCCTCCTTTTCAATTTGGATGCCTTTTATTTCTCTTTCTTGTCTGATTGCTGTGGCTAGGGCTTCCAGTACTACATTGAATAGAAGTGGTGGAAGTGGACATCCTTGTCTTGTTCCTGATCTTAGTGGGAAAGCTTTTAGTTTTTGCCCATTGAGTATGATGTTGGCTATAGGTCTCTTGTGTATGGCCTTCATCATGTTGAGAAATGCTCCCCTGTCTCCCACTTTACTGAGCATTTTTACCATAAATAGGTGATGTACCTTATCAAATGCTTTTCCTGCATCTATTGATATGATCATGTGATTTTTGTCTTTGCTTTTGTTTATGTGATGTATTACATTTACTGATTTGCAAATGTTGTACCATCCTTGCATCCCTGGGATGAATCCCACTTGATCATGGGTGTATGACCTTTTTAATGTATTGCTGGATGCATTTTGCCAATATTTTGTAGAGGATTTTAGTGTCTATGTTCATTAGTGATATTGACCTGTAGTTTTCTTTTATTGTTGTATCTTTATCTGGTTTTGGAATTAGAATAACGCTGGCTTTGTAAAGGGAGTTTGGGAGTCTTCCCACTTCTTGAATTTTTTGGAGTAGTCTGAGAAGGATAGGGTTATCTCTTCCTTAAATGTTCTGTAAAATTCTCTTGTGTAACCATCTAGTCCAGGGCTTTTGTATGCCAGTTTTTATTACTGCTTCAATTTCGTCAGCTGTTATTGGTCTTGTCAGGCTTTCTGATTTTTCTTCATTCAGCTTTGGCACATTATATTCTTCTAGAAATTTGTCCATTTCACCCTGGTTTTCAAATTTCTTGGCATATAGTTTATAATTTCTTATGATCCTTTGTATCTCCTGTATCAGTGGTATCAGTTGTAACCTCTCCTCTTCCATTTCTGATTGTGTTTTTTGGGTCCTCCCTCCAACCCTCTCTCTCTCTCTTTGATGGACCTACTTAAAGGCTTGTCAATTTTGTTTATCTTTTCAAAGAACCAGCTCCTGGATGTATTGATCCTTTGGATTGTTGTTTCAGTCTCCATGGTGCTTAATTCTGTTCTGAAATTGATTATTTCCTTTCTTCTACTTGCTCTGGACTTTGTTTGTTGTTGTTCTTCCTGTTCTTGTAAATGTAGGATTAGGTTGGTATTTTTTGAAATGTTTCTTTTTTAAGTAGGTCTGTATCTCTATGAACTTCCCTCTCAGGACTGTGTTTCCTATGTCCCATGAGTTTTGGACTGTTGTGAGTTCATTTTCATTTGTTTCCAGAAACTTTTTGATTTCTTCCTTGATCTCATTCTTAAACCATTCATTGTTTAACAGCATGCTATTCAATCTCCATGAGTTTGAGTGTTTTTGAGTTGTTTCCTTGAGGTTGTTTCCAGTTTCAGGCCCTTGTTGTCCAAGACAATGCTTGATATGATTTCAGATTTCTTGAATTTGTTGAGGTTTTTTGTGTGTCCTATTAATGTTGTCTGTCTTTGAAAATGTTCCATGTGCATTTGGAAAGAATGTGTATTTTGCTTCTTTGGGATGAAAGGTTCTATATACATCAGTTAAGTCCATTTGATTTAGAGCATTGTTCAATGCTGCAATATTCTTGTTGATATTTTGTTTGGAAGGTCTATCCATTTTTGACAGTGGGGTATTAAAATCCGCTAGTATAAGTGTGTCGCTGCCTATATCTTTCTTGAATTCCTCCAATATTTCCTTATATATTTGGGTGTTCTATGTTGGGTGCATATATGTTTATGTCTTCTTGATGGATTCTTCCCTTGAGTATTATGAAGTGTCCTTCAGTGTCTCTTTTTATGGCTTTTGTTATGAAGTCTATTTTGTCTGATACAAGTATTGCTACTCCAGTTTTTTTTTTCCCACCCATTTGCTTGGAATATTTTTTTACAACCTTTCACTTTTAGTCTGTATAGGTCTTCTATTCTGAGGTGGGTCTCTTGTAGGCAGCATATGTGCAGGTCATGTTTTCTTATCCGTTCAGCTATCCTATGTCTTTTGATTGGAACATTTAATCCATTAATATTTAAGGTTATTATTGATAGGTATTTATTCCTTTTCCCCCCTTTGTAACTGTGTTCCTCTCTCTTTCACTCTTTTCCTTCATCTTCTTATAGCAGTTCATTTAGCATATCTTATAGTGCTGGTTTGGTGGAGGTGTGTTTTCTCAGCCTTCTGTTGTCTGGGAAACTCCTTATTTCACTTTCCATTGTAATTAAGAGCCTTCCTTGTTGGATAGAATAGTCTTGGTTGCAGGCCTTTGCTTTTCATTACTTGGAATATTTTTCACCATTCTCTCCTGGCCTGAAGTCTGTTGAGAAATCAGCTGCTAGCCTTATCAGAGCTCCCATGTATGTTACTTCTGGTTTCTCTTTTGCTGCTTTCAAGAATATTTCCTTGCCTTTTACACTTGGCTTTTTAATTATGATGTGTCTTGGAGTAGGCTTCTTTGGGTTTATCTTGATTGGGTCTCTGTGTGCTTCCTGAACTTGCTCGGCTTTTCCCCTCTCTAGGTTTGGAAAAATTTTTGTCATTATTTTTTCAAACAGGGTTTCTAGCCCCTGCTCCTTTTCTTCTCTGGGTATTCCAATGATTCAAATGTTGTTGTGTTTCATGTTGTCTTGTACTTCCCTTAAGCTATCTTCGTATTTTTTTAGTCTTTTTCCATGCAGCTGCCCTACCTGGGTGTTTCTTTCCACCTTGTCTTCCAACTCATTAATTCAGTCCTCTGCTTTATTTAGCCTGCTTGTAATTCCTTCTACTGCTTTTTTATTATTTCAAAAATTGTATTCTTCATTTCTTCCTAGTTCTTGTTTATAGTTTCTATTTCCTTTTTCATACTGTTTAGTTCCCACTCAGTTCCTTGTGGTTGTCTGTGAGTTCCTTGAGCATCCTTATAACCAGCTGGTAGTTTCCTTGCCTCTATTTCATTTAGGTCTTTTAGTGGGGAGTCTTCCATTCCTTTTGATTGCAGGTTCTTTCTTTGTGCTCCCATTTCAGGTGACTTGTTGTTTGTTTCTGTGCTTCCTGATGC
>PVKM010018665.1:0-24862 GCA_004027735.1 Carollia perspicillata | reverse complement strand
GGGCTGCGGGAGCTGCGAGGAAGCAGGGTGAGGCGGCCGGCTAAGCGGGAATTTCACTGATGGCTGGGGGGAATCCCAAGATGGGGGGTCTGGAGGATGGGGTTAAGCTAAGGGGTCCCCTATCCATGCAAGTCTAGCTGATAAGGGGAACGGCCCTGCCTAAACGGCGGACAGGCTCAGGGGGACGCAGGCAAGCTCAAGAGGAACCCCTTCCCACCCCCGCCTAGGTGGCAGTGGACCCGACGGTGCTGGGGACAGCGCGGCCTGGTGGGCCGGAGGAGAAGGTGGAAGGGCGGACCCCCACCGGTCGAGCGGCAACCTGCCCGCTGCAAACTGGAAGGGGACCGAGTCCCGGCACGCACGAAGGGAGGGCGCAGCAGGCCCCCCGCACTCACTCTCGGTGACCCGGCTGAGGCGCAGGACGTGCTCCGGCCGGATGGCGTCCAGGGCCAGCAGCTCCTGCTCCGTGACCGCTGCCCCGAGGCCGTCGTCGGCTGCGTGGTGGGGCGCCTGCCGCCGCGACTTGAGCCGGTTCAGGACGCCGCCGCCTGCCTTCTTCTTCTCGTCCTTGCCAGCCACCAGCCCCCGGGCCCCAGCCGTCGACCCCGCGCCCGCCGCCTTCGGGTTCGACCCGCTCATCGCTCTGCCGCCAAGATGGCCGCCACCTCCAGGGCGCCGTAACTATGGAGAGCGGGGGCGGGGCCGGGCGGACCCCCGGGAGGGGCGAGGCGGGGCCGGCGGGCCGCGTCAGGCCGCCCTGCGCCAGCTGTGTTCCAGCCAGGTAGTAGGCACTAGGCGTGTCTGCGAACTTAGTACCCTCATAGCCCATCAGGTCCCCAAATTCACCCCAGATGTTTTTTAATACCTCGTACGGTCGAATGACTGTCATACAAGTTGTGGATAAGGCCTCTTGAAAAAATATTTTTAAATCTGTAGCACACAAAAGTTAAAACAGTACTTGCTATGCAAAGGCAGCTTTCCAATTAGATTGTCATTCCCAACTCCAACTGTGCCAGACTTCGGGCTAGACACTAGGCTGGGCTACAAGGAATATAAAATGAACGCGGTTAGGGATTTGAGTCTGCCTTATTCACCACTGTATTGGGTAGTGGGTTCCCAATAGTGATTACTGATTGGATGAATGAATGAGAGAAGGAAAGTCCGAACAACACCCTGCTATGGAGAAGTTCCCAGTTTGTTGGGGAAGACTGTGAAGTACCTGATTCGTCACGTGGCCCTTCCTCTGGGCCAGCCCAGTTAGTATGAACCTGGGCACAAACCAGAGTGCTGACAGCTTTCAGAGGTACATACGGGAAAGGCGCTTACCTGAGTGCACAGGAGGGGGCTGGGGGATCAGGAAGAGGCTTCACAGGAGTGACCTCTGCACTGAACCTTGGAAGTTAACCATGATTTCACCAACTGGAGGCAGGCAGGGGTGGAGGGAGGCCGCCCTCTCATGGCCCAAGTGGCTCCTTCTCTAGGCATTCTGGATCCACACTCTTCCGTGTTGGACGCCTGCGCCTGACTGATGCGGTGTGCCTGCCAGGTCTAGCTTCGCCTCCCATTCAGACAGGCCAGAGTGAAACTCCCCACTCCTGCCCTCAGCCTCAGGACTTGCTGGGTCCCTCTCACCAGATGGGAGGAGCTTGGGAGGGGTTGACAGGCCTGGCCTGGTTCCTGGACAAAATCCCAACTTGACTCCAGTCCAGTTGCCCAGCCTGGTGCAACAGTATGTGGCTAAGTCACTATCTAGATGCTGTCCTGTCTTTGAGAGATTACCACTGAGCAGTACTTACCAAACCATTCAGGATATTTTAATAGAAGTGTACAAAGAATGGAAGTCTTGTGCTTTGCAAACAACTCTTTTTAAACCACTCAGCAGTGAGTGGTTACTGAAAAATTTTCAAAACTTGTAATATGTTCCTTGATAGTGAATCACCAAGAGGGGGTTTCCTATGCAGCCCCTTCCCACTCGTTTGCTCCCTGGACCTTCATTCTCAGGGCACCAGGACTAGAGTTACTGGGACCCCAGCTTTTCTCTTTGTAGAAATAGTAACAAGTGTACTGACCCCTCTTCTGGCAATTCCACAACCAGGAACTTAGCCTACAAGTAAGCACGAAGATTTTCAATGCAGGACCATCTATATACATTTAAAAAGTTACCGATTACAGTTGTATTCAAGTTATGCAGCTGTTAAAAGAATGAGACCCATGTGTATGGGCTAGTGTGGAGGAGTCTCTCAAAGATATACTAAGAGCAGCAGGAAAACAGAATCCCATTTGTTTAAAATAAAAAGCGTATAAATATGCAGATGTGTATTTGGAACTGCAAAGGAAGGGGTTTAGATATACACAAGTGTTCACCATGGCTCCCTCTGGGAAGGAGAGTATCAGAAGGTTGGAAGGGACTACAGGGGGGTCTATTCATTTGTGACACTATTTAGAGCTACTTCTGTACTATTTTATCATGGCAAGCACATGATCTAGGGCTGCTGGGGTGTGTGTGTGTATATATATATATACACACATTATATATATATATATAATCTTCGGATCTATTTTTGGAAGGCAGAGGCTAAGCCTTATTTTCTCCTAAAATTAAAAGCAACCTCGATCTCAATGACTTTTTTCTGTTCAAAGAAAAAAATAAATAAATACTGCCCTCTAAGGGACTTGGGGCCTGTCCTCTCTCTAGTCATTACCTGTGAATTGCGGTTAAAAGGAAAAGACTATGTCTTTAAGGAAACAGAAAACACACACAAAAAAGAAAATGTATTTACATATCGCCTTTTTAAAAAGGAGTAGGAAAAACTAGGACTGTAACTTCCACTCTTCCTAAGGTATGACAAAAGCCTCTTTTTAAAAAAGTGTTCTTATGCAGCGCTTAATAATTTGATAACATTGTTGACAATCTGGAGGGCAAATTACATACATTGTAAATTTGTAAAGCAAGAAATAAAGATGAAGAAGAATGCAAAAAAGTAAACATTAAAAAAAATTTTTTTGAAAAGTACATACACTAACACCCCATTTGAAGGAAAAAGGAAAACTGATATTTACCACATGCAATAACAACCCCTAGGCTCCCCGGGGCCCGACCTGGGAGGACTGGAGGAGAAAAGCTGGCATCCCTTTCACCTGGCTGGGTGCTCTGTGAGTCCCTCTCGGTTCTTTTGTCACTGTGAGAGGTGTGACGATGCCAGTTTTTCAGGGCAGTCCCAGAGCAGCCAGGCAGCCTGCCTCGAATCAAGCCAGGCAGGTGGGGCCCAGAGCTGGTGCAGCCAAGAGAAGCGAGATTATCAGAGGGGATTTTTCTGCAGAGGCTGGAAAGTTCAGGCGCCCCTCCTACTGCCTCCCTGAAGTGGGCATGCTCGACATCAGTGGGCCTGGCTGGGGCTGCGGACAGGCTTTGAGGGCTGGGTCTGAGAGCGAGAATTCCCCTAGTGCCCAAGTCACTTCTTTCCCTGACCGAGGGCTGTTCTGAAAGCACATGCATTTATTATTTATATGCCACCTGTTTCCAAAAAGGATTTCTGGCATATTCCGAAGTCATGGCACAAGACTGGTGAGTGAAAATTCATGGAGCCTTGTCGAGGGCAGCACTTTCAAAATTTTAAATGAATATACTGTCTGATCCAGTAATTCGGTGATGGAATTCTAAAGAAACACTTGCACATGCGCAGAGTAAATACATGTTTAAATATATGTAAACGTGTGTGTATGTGTAACAAAAGACACACACCAAACTCACCTGCACTATCTTCCAGGGACTGGAGTAGTGGGAATGAGAAAGATGAGTTTGCACCCCATATACTTTTTTTCTAAGTGTACTTATGCATTTTGTATCACTAATTCTTAAAGGGTTACTTTCTTTTTCAGAGCAAGAATATCATAAACCTCCATGTAAGCGTCACCCAGCTTCATCAGTTATCCACTAGGTTCCTTTTTAAAACCAGTACATCCTGGCATTAAGAGCACAGGCTCTGTAGTTAGACGGAGCTGATTTCCAGTCCTCACTCTGTCACTTACCAGCCAGGGGACTCTGGGAGGGTCATTTATCCCCTCTGAGCCCTTGTCTCATTTGTAAGTCAGGCTAGTCCCCCCTCTTCCCTAGAGGTGTGAAGAGGATATAAAAAAAACAGCAATAAAAGGCTGAGGCTAGCGCCAGGGAGAGCGTCTGACGAATGGTCACTAAGGCAATGTATTTAAGGGGCCTCTCACCCAGGGCCCCTCTGCTGAGGGCGGGCACACAGGACGGGGGAAGCCATAGCGCTGGACTGGAAAGTGCAGTCACTGAAAAGAACACTCAGTCAGAGCTAAGAGGAAACCAGCTGGGGACCAGGCCTGGAGGAAGCCATAGGCGGATTCAAGTGGAAGCTATGAGGAAACCTAGGAGAGTCAGTCTCAGTACAAGGCCAAAGCCAAAGCAAAGTGGGGTTATTTTTTACTACTTCAAGTGGCTGGTGACAAACAAAGCACAGTCAACTCCTGGGCCCAAGTGGCAGTGAGGTGCCATTCGCCTCTGGCTGCTGCAGAGCGGCGGCAAGCCCGCTCCTGACCCTCCCTGCTCCACCTCCTCTCTACCCTTGACCCCTCGCCACCGCTACAGCAACAGCTTTCCAGTAAATGCTGGAAAAATTCACCTCTCTTCCTCTGTGGGGGATGGGGGGTGGGACACTAAGTGTGAGGAAAGGTCCGACGCACCGGCTCCAGCCGCCCGGGAGCCTGATTTCCTCCGCGAGATTAAGATCTGGACCCACAGAGTGGCTTCACCCAGGCCCCGGCACTGGGCCCGGGATCTTCTGCCAGACAGTTTCCCTGCCTGCCACTCCCTGGAGCAGGGCTTCTTCAGGTCCCTTCCCCAGTTGGCAGCTCACGCAGAGCTCCTTGAAATAGCAACAGCTAAACCTGAATTAGTCCAGAACTCCAGTTCTAGGTGGGCTCAAGCTAAGAAAGAGGCTCTGTGGGCCTTCTGGCTTATTTGAGCCCCGAGAACAGACTCCACCAACACTGGCCTCATTCTTCGAGCTCAGCGCTGAATTCTGCCCTTCAAGGGATGGCTGAGGGAGGGAGGTCCAGCTCTCCCCCGCTCTCCCCAAACCCGCAGCCTCGGTTCCTGCTGGGAGGGGTCCAGCAGGTGGGCACCAGAGCATCGTGGGGCATCATGGGGAAATGGGAGGCAGTAGAGTAATGACTGAGAGCAACCTTGAGTAAAATCCCACCTCTGTCTTCTGTTAGCTGTGTGGCCTTGGGCAAGTCACTTCTCTGAATGGCTAATACCAACTGGTTTGTTGAAGATTCAACAGGGGTAACATCTGTAAAAGTGCTTGGCACTTTGACCTACCCATTTCAAGGACTCAGTGAGGGGTAATTATTATTCTTACAGCTTTAGAAAGAACATGGGCGTTGCAGGCAGGCAGGCTAGGTGTGAGTCCTGGCCTCCCCACTTACTGACTAGCCTGGGATGTCACTGAAGCATTTGGAGTTTCTGTTCCTCCTCAGCTGTAAAACATGGCAGATAAACTACAGGGAGAAAAATCCTTCCTGCTCCTTCTGCCCCTTCCCAATGTGTACTTAACGCTGGTGACGCAGAAAAGGAGGGAGCGGGGAAACCTGTTCCATATGCTTCCTGTGTCCACAGGCGGTAGTGGAAGCTGAGGGAATGAGGAGAGGCAGCCAGGTTCGGCGTGCCCTGTAGCGAGTCGGCCATGGCCTGGTGTTCCAGTGAAAGTGGAAACAAAACAAAATGTTTACTTTTCCTTGAATGTGCCGTTGGTTGAACTGGCCGGGCATGGTTTTACAGAGTTTTACTTCCTTAACCAAACATCCCGGTGCAAAGCAAAGCAAGAGCTATGCGGCTAAATGCGCCCTGTGCTGAGTGAACACCTGGGTCTGCCTTTTCCCACCCCATCACCTCACCTCTTCGCAATCAAGTTCAAACTCAATCCCAACACAGAGTGTCACTGCAAATTGTTTATTAAAACACAAAGCAATGGACAGTGAAAAAACATCCTGATTTTTTTTTTTTTTGGTGGGAGTAGGGTGGGGCACGGAAGGGGTAGGGACAGACAGGTGCAGACAGCCCAGAAGGAAAGACCGCTCTATCCACCCCTACTGCTTTCCTGGGCTGGCCAGGGCCAAAGCCCCTCAGTCCATCTCACTGTGCCGCTGTAAATGTGCGTCGTGGCTACAGAGTTGGTTTCACCCCCGCAGGGAGAGGATGGGGATCTAGAATAGGAACTACAAAGGGCTACTAAGAACTTGACACTATTCTCCAGCACTTGGTATACAGAACAGAGCAGCCAGGACCAATCAATCAGGAGGGGAGGGGCGGGCTCCCAGACACGCCAGGTGGGTGGATGGCTGAAGAGGCTGCCCTGAGCCGGCCACAAGGTGGGAGAACTTGGTGGAAGAAAAACCCAAGCAGGAAACTAATCCAGGGTCAAATTTCTTTTCATTCCCTGGATCACGGCACATCAGGGAAGAGGCGTCAAGAATGTCTCATTCCTGGTTTCACCGTACCGTCTCTCCCTGCCAGTTCTCCCCTCCCGCCCGGCAACTCAGCCCTCCTTTCCCAACAGTTGTCCTTTGGAAAGACAGAGCGCACACTTCAGTTTGTTATTGTTTCTTCTCATACTGGAGTAAGGCGCTGAAGCTCAAAATAGAGGTGAGAACGGAGCTCTGCTCTGCCTGGCGCTACGTGCCCCCCTCCCACAAGACTGCCTGGATGCGAGCCGCGCCAAGGCCGTCTCTGCCAACTCTGCGAGGCACCACTGTCTGCCCAGCTGCCAGCACAATCCTGGCTCCTTGCTTTTGTACTCCTGGGGGGGAGCCCATCCCAAGAGATCTATCCTGCTCTTTTTCTGCCAACCCAGCCAGTCCTCAAATCATCTGTTCTCATCAAAAAAAAGATGTGGCAACCCAAAGTAGGCTAGTCAAAAGGCAGCTGGGGAAGGACAAACCAGATCGGCAGCAAGCCACCCATGTACAGAGAGGAAACCCGCCCTCGCTAGGCAGCTGACCTGTTGGTGCCAATCTCGTCTTGTAACAAAATGAGGAAGCCTAGCCCTCTTGCTCCAGGAGCGGCCTCGGTGCAGAGTCGCAGCTCAGACTGAAAGGGAAAAACGACTCTGAGCTCTCTGAAGCTTGAACATTAAGGCTTCTTTGCAATTTTCTTAGAGCTCTTTGATCCCTAATTATAACTTTCCATAGAAGAGAAGCAGATTTCTTCTAAGATTTCTGAACAGACCCTAGGTGTTCCCGGTTCTGCTTAGCCCCGGCTTCTTCCCCTGGAGCCACAGCAGAAGAAGGCGCACAGCATCTCCCTCCGCCCTTTTTTTAAAAACAGAAGCATCTATTAGTCTCTCACTTCGGGAAGCTCACTCGCTCTCCTCGGTCCTTCTGGAGAGGCATGGAGGATAGTGTCACTTGGTGCCACTTGATGCCATTAAGGCTCCTCAGGGCAAGAAGACACTTGAATTAGGTCAGAGCTGGCCAGCCAAGGGGAAGGGGAAGAAGGGAGGGGGAAGCAGCCCCAGGGCAGGGACTGAAAGACCCCTGCCCAGACCTGAATCAGAGGGAATGCCCACCCTGGCTCAGAGCAGGCGAGGAAAAGGCACTGTGCTGACCCGGGTGGGTCCTTCCCCAACCCCCAGGGAGGGTCGAGAGCCTGCTGACTCCTTCCCTGGGCTTCTCGAGTGGGCCATTTTCTAGGGAAAGGTGTGTAAGTGCTGCGAGAGGGAATATACTGCTGCTGCTTTCTGACTTCCAGCTGAGATTCTAGAAGCCCCACTGGCCAGGCCTTCCCAAGAGAGGGTAGAGGCAGGGTAAGAAGGAAGAGAAATTCCTTAAAACGGAAGCTTCTTCAAAAAGGTAAAGTCGAATCACAATTCTGAAACTAGATTACACAGTTCCCAGGCACAGAAAGAGGAAGGGTAAACTTAACTCAAACTCCGCGCTCTCTCTTAAAAGCCTAAGTGACTTCGTATGAGATCGCCGATTTCAGGCCAGTATCTCTTAGGCAAACAAGGGGAACAAGAGAATCAAGATCACACTCTCAAACCACAGGTGGCCCTGCAGGCCGGGTGGTCCTCCAGGGAGCCTAACACCAGTGACAACTCGAAAATGACCGTCTTTCAAGTCACCAGAGCTTGGCCTATCCACTGAGCCGCTTCTCCTTAATAGGAGAATTTTTCCAAGAATGGGTCTATTTTAGGGGACATGGGTCCCACAGACTGTTTCCTGGTACAACGTTTCAGCATGAGAGAAGCCCCAAAAAGTCCCGTTGGAGGCCGGCTGGCCCCTGACCCAAATCAGAGTGACACCACAGACTGGCCATCTTCAGCAGACATCTTTGTGTGGTCCACCCAGAACCACGGAAGCCATGCTGCTGGCAAAAGGAGTTCCACCCTGGCCGTCTGCCCTTAGCTTTGGCCAGCTGCTCTCAGGGGACCTAAAAAGCCTAGGGCAGAGCGTAGATCCAGGAGAAGAGCCCAGGCTTCTGCTTCCCCACCCCTACCCTCTCACCCCAACAGACCCCTTGCAGCGCAGGCTCTCTGTCCTAGCACTAGCTCAAAATACAGGCAAGGGAACAGACAGTGCAAAAAGCAAAAGATGAACTACTGAGTAATTCTTAGCCCACACAATAGAAAAATAAAAATAAAGAGTGCCCCATCCCACCGCTTTAACCTAAATTTCACGTACCTATATCATCTGGGAGGGAAAAAAAAAGCTTTCAAGTTCAGCATCATGAGCCAGCTGTGACTAGCTCTTGGCCCAGGGGACTCTACCCCAGCCCCCACCATTTCTTCCTGTTACCTCATTTCCCCTTTAGTTTTTGTCAGCCAAAGAAAGATGTTCCTTCCTTTCAGATACAACCAAAGAGGAAAGCGCCCACCCCTACCCTCGAGCTCCGGGGAAAAGGGTGGGCTTGGAAACAGAGGCAGAGGCTGAGCTGCTTGGCTTGCAGTACCGTTAGGAAGCAGCCTCAGGAGCCAGGGTTTCCTTCTGAGACTCTGAGTCACTGAAGGGATGCACTGAGGTGAGGAGGTGGAGACCCATCCTTCCTCAGTGAGACCCAGGCAAGGCAGAATGGAGGCAGCGAGTCTTCCTTTCTTGGCTCATCAACTGTCCTGGCCGCAGCCCGCAGCTCTGGGGAGTTGTGGTGGAATGGGAGCCGAAGCCACTGTCAGAAGCCCAGTGCATAGTCAGGATGTGCGATACCCTGGGCAGGTGGTCCCAGGATAGAGGGTGCCGGACAGACGCCATCCTTTACAGCAGGAAGCTTTGTACAGCACTCCACCTTCCCGACTGCGGCCTTAGGCCACAACCACCCAGCTCCCTGACTCAGCACCCTAGCACTGAGGCTGAAGTCACAGCCGAAATAAAGGGCCAGGACAGAGGACGAAATGCCGGCCCAGGCTCACCCATGAAAAGCCAAAACCCGGGACATGAGCCTGAGGACTACTTACTTTGTCACATAAGAAGTAGTTCAAATAGATGGAGCTCTTTATCTTTACAAAACATATCCAAAAAAGACCAACTCGAAACCAAACATCTTTACAACATTGCCCTGGCCTGAGACTCTTTGCTGCTCCAGCCCAAGCAGAAACCAAAGCTGCTGCCCACCATCCACGAAACTCCTTGCAGCTGGGAAACAGAGGACAGTGACCAGAGCCAGGGCAGCAGGGAAGAATCACTTCCTGCAGAAACCTTTCCAGGGAATTCAAGACGGACACTTAGATGCTACGGTTGGCTTCAGAGTCACCAGGATGATGGCTGCCTGGAAATCTGTCCCTCCTGTCACACCAAGAACCTGACTGCTACTTGCAGAGGAAAATGAAAGGACAGGGGGCGTATTATTAAGACCGGCGAGCAGTGGCCCTGGGCCAGGTACAGTCGGTCTGGTTCCTTGGGACAGCTCTAGGCAGGACCCAGAACTGGCTGCACTGTGACATAAAAGGACATGGGAATAAATGAACATCAGATACCAGACACTCTAAACAGTGGTCAGTTACTTCGTAGGGATCAAGTCTCCGAGGTTGCTCCTAAGTTATGCTTACATGAGCCTTTTCTAATCCAAAGACCAGAAGAGACTCTTAAGGTCAAGTGTTCTGTCGCTGCAGGCTGGAAAGCATCTCTGCCCCCTGGCAGCAAGACCCTGCAAAGGGGCCAGTGCAAGAACTGCTTGGGTCAGGTCTTCCTGCTGCTGGCTCAGAGATCCAGGGAGGGAGGTACCGTCAAGGTGAAGTGGTAGGTGATAAGACATTCAAGCAGAGGGAATCCCAAGTCCTCATGTCTTCTTCCCTTGGCAATAATTTAGTGAGATGGTTGAGAGAGAATTCAAATGAGCCAGATGAAGAAACAAACAAAACAAAGGGGGGGGGGGGAGAAGAAATTAAGTCCACAACAAACACTGAAATCAAAACGATTTGTTGTGGTAACAAGTCGGAGGCAATCTGAGGACCTGAGATAAACTAATCGTCTCGGATACCAGACAGCCCTCTAACCGGCCCGCGTCAGGGAAGCAGGCGACGACAAAAAGCTCCGACAGGAAGTTGGAACCGTCAACGGGCTAAAACCAGAAAGGCTTCCAAGTAGGAAAGTGTCTACTTTTCTTTCTTTTTTTAAAAACCCCCTTCTGTTTTCGTCTTTATCATACAAAGTATACATCTTCACACACGCGCAAACCACACCCACTCTTAATGGGGCATTTGGAAATGCATCTGGACACACGTTCGGGACATACCCAACTCCCAGTGCTGGTCTTCTCAGGTAACAAGATGACTTTGTCCCTGCTGTTAATTTCAATCCTAAAAAAGGGGTCTGCTCCAAGTTCAGAGTCCTTTCCACTAGGTAATCAGACGAGGATCCTTGACCAGGCAGGACCCGTCTACCCGAGGGACCTCAGGGAGGAAAGAGACGGCCGGGGGCCATCCGCGAGCAGAGGCCTGGGACTGAAGCAGGTTTGGGACCAGGTGGTGCTGAAGGAGGGCTGCTCTCTACTCACTCTGCCTCTTTTTATCTCCTTTAATTTTTTTGTGGCGTTTTTAGTTTGTTTGTTTGTGTTAATCACCGTGAAAAAGGTAGAAACCAAACCATCACGTCTGGTCTCTTTCCCATACCCCTCCACCCTGCTCCGGATGGCGATTCGCTCTCACAACCGGCAGAGGCAGAAGAGGGTTGGAATGAAGACCCCGAAGGCCACCAGGATGGGGAACATGAGGCTGCTGTTGTCCGAGGCGTAGGGGTTGGGCGTGCGGGGGCCTGACTGCACGCGGTTCTTATTGGTCTGTCTTTTTAGATTAGATCCTTCATCGTATTCTTCTTCTTCCTCTTCCTCTTCCTTCTTCTCCAATCCTGGATGAGGCTGAAGCTTTGGTACATCTGACACAAGAAAGAGGATACCTTTTAATAAGACCTATAGCATTTACGGGAGACCCTTAAATGCGGTAAATGAATCACAATGAAGAGATGCTACGACCTAACCAGGGGTTGCGGGAAAGGGCAGAAGGAGCAGAAATAGCTTCTGGCCTAGAGACCTGCAGAGTCCGGATAACACAGCCTTCTTTAGATTCAGCTGAGAAGTAGTAAAAGCCCTGCACACAGGGAGGTTCACTCTCTCCCCTACCAGTCCTACTTCTCCAGGTCCCCAAGAGGACGGCCTAGACAGGGACGCTAACACAACACCCAAACTTGACCTTTTCAAACCCCTCCTCCTCCCTGCCATAATCCTACATTCTCTTTTGATTCACACAAAGCAGCTGAGGCAAAGCCGAAGCACAGAGTTCTGGGCTCTCACACACACTACCCCTCTTCTGTCTCCTCCTCGGGGACTCGAACAGTAAATCTGTGGGCTGCAAGACACCTTCCTGGATGTCGTCATATCAGTACGTGGGGGACGTCAAGACAACGGAATGAGATCCTCAGTGCCTTCAGGACGAGTTGGGAAAAGGTACGGAGGTGGAATGGGGAGAAAAGGCACTAAGACACTAGCTTTCTCTGCAAAAATCCACCCAAGAAGCTGGCAGCCAGCATAATCTCAACCTTGAGAAAGAAACGTACCCTGAGGCTGGATCGCAAGGACAAGGAGACAGTAATAAATGAACTTCTGCCCAGTGCAGCCTGGCAATACTGGAATCTGGGAGCAGACGGAGCAGACCAAAACAACGAAGATCTCCTCCTTTAGTCCCCCACCCCCTGCCCAGGAAATAGGTATCAAAGAAACAGATTAAGGACAAGTTTTAGACAATTCCAAATGACTACAAGGGTTGGGGCACACCAACAAGTGCCACTACTAATCACAACTTACAAGGAAGTTAAAGGAATTCGTCCAAAACCGCACGGCTGATTAAATGGCAGCAACACGATTTAAACACAGATCTGGCTCTGAGGCTTATCCCTAGCACCACGCTACACTCCATCCCTGGCCTCCTGACCCTGGGGCCCCCACAGTTTGGCTTTAAGTAATAGTTTTCAAAATATTGAGCAGCTCAATTACCCCCCAAGGGTTTTCTCAGCCACATCCTTCAGCCCAAGTCCAAAAGCAGATTGAAAACAACTCACCGTCCACCGTCCCGGCCATGATGTAGAGCGCACAGACTTTGGGATTGTCATAGTACCCCTGTGGCCACACGGGAGGGAACGGGAGACAGCGGTCAGCCCCACACGGTGGCACATGCCCCCCCGCCCCCCTCTCGTGAGCTCTCCCTCGGTGCCGAGGACACAATAGGGGCATCACCTTGACAAACTCGATGTACAGTTTCCCCGTGAAAGTGGACACCTCTCCCTGGACGCTTAGCTTCCCTTTTCTGATGCTCATCGGGATGATTTCATCGTGAGCGGTGCTGTGCCCAACGCGATCGAAGATGTCCAGGTCCTTCACCACGACATGGCCGTTCAACCGCACGTCAAATACCTTCCCAAGACGGAAAAAGGAGACAGCGTCAAAACCATCAGCTTCACGCCCTTTCAGCGGCTGGGCAAGCACATCTGCCTGGGCTTCAAGTTCAAAAAGCAATTTAAGGAATAACAGGGCTGGATATACTCCAGGGTAGCTAGAGTCCTTTACCTGAGCCACACAAAGTCCACGCTCCTTCACTCTCAAGGAGGCCTCATACTGGCCTTAAGGAACAAAGAATACAAACAAAAAAGTTCAACATGGAAAGAAGGAAATTCACAAGAAGGGACAGGAAACGAATGAAGCTAAAAACAAGAAGGTGCAGACACCAAGAAGAAAGATAGCCCTGAGGGCCTCCACGGACAGGGTCGCTTTGCTGGGAAGAGTCCTCTGTCACCAACGCCGGGCAAGTGCAGCCTCCTGAGCAGTGGGACAAGGCTTCTCTGGCTGCAAAAGGAACCCAGCTTTCCCCTCAAAGGTCAGGTGTTCCTCCCTCCTGAGGAGGTCTGCACACTCTCTGGCCCATCTCCAAGGACTGTCCAAGAGTGGCACTGTCTCACTGGTCCGGGGGGCGGGGCGCTGACCAGGCCTCACCTTCTGCTGGGACTGTGCAAAGTAGACCTCGGCGAACTTCAATACCAGCACGTAGTCCCCCTCGTCCTTGATGGGCACTTCGTAGCCGAAGGTCTCCTCGTTGTACCGCTCTGTTTGATACAGGATCTGGTCCTCGGGGTTGGAACGGAGGATCGGCAGTTTCATACCATAGTCAGAGGCTGGGGACAA
Source organism: Carollia perspicillata (assembly GCA_004027735.1). Taxonomy (NCBI): domain Eukaryota; kingdom Metazoa; phylum Chordata; class Mammalia; order Chiroptera; family Phyllostomidae; genus Carollia; species Carollia perspicillata. The sequence continues at coordinate 11,181 of PVKM010018665.1, read as the reverse complement.
AAGATAAAGAGAAATCACATCAGAGGCAAAACATAAAAGAAAAGCGGAGACCCCAGAATGGCCAGAGGCATTTCCAGGGCAATGCTAATAACCCCCCAGTGGAAGGGGCCAACCCCTTGGCTCCCGGCATCTAGCAGACAAGACACAAAGGCAAGAAAGCCATTACTAAGCCAGAGTGAAAAAATGAAAGAGACCAAACCCTATTCACCCCAACAGCTCCCCTAACTCCTAGAGCAACCCCCAGAGCGGAATTTTCTGAAAGTTTTTCTTTCAGAAATGACGTTTTCAAGAGAACAGGTCTAACTCATTATCAGAACAAAGCACTACTCCCCAGCCGCCTGGTTCCCTGCGAGGGGGCACTTCAGAGAAACCTCATAAAACAGGGGGGATGGCCGGGAACTCTACAAGCCGGTTAAGTTCAAAGGATGTTTTTTTTTTTCTTATTCAGAAAAGCTCCGAGTCTAGAAAACAGGGTATCTGTTAGGAAAGTCATTCTTCATTGTCTTTACCACAAACAAGTACCCAATGTTAGTTGCTTTTTATAATTTTTCACTGAAAAAGTTTGAAGGCTCTAAAGAAGGGTGCAATACTCTCCAATTTCCTTTAGGCCCAAGTACCTTACTTCCCACAGACTCACACAATTCAACCTCATCTCCTCCCTTGAACATTTCCCCCAGTTAAACGAAAAGAAGAAACTTCCTACTGTACCACCAGCACCTAACACGGTTCCTGCAAAGCAATGAAGCCACGCGCTTCTCCCCACAGGGCTAGAGCCACCCCCAGCTGGGAAAGAAAACCTGCCCAGGTCCTACTGGCGCCTCGGGCCTAAGACGACCAAGGTCTGGGGTAGCGGCCCTCCCATCTCACAAGCTGACAAGGGATAAAGCGGGGTAAAAGCAAAATGATACTTGCCTCAGGTCGGTATCAGAACAGCCGAAAAGCTCTGCTGCCCCAGGTCCTCCCCCAAACTTGGTAGGAGACAATACAGTATGAGGTGTGTCTTCCCCCAACCTAACGAACTAAACTGGGGTCTTTCCTCAAACAGGAGACACTGCACTCTAGCCCCAGAGGTGAGTGAGTGGTCATGCTTCCTTCTTCAGAGAGGAGCCTCTCCAATTCCTTCATCCTGTGAACACAAGGAGGCTCCCCAGGGTTCCACAAATCTACCTTCCGCAGGCCTGGTTTTTCCTCCAGCTCAGAATTTAGATTTCAGGGCCACCTTCCCATCTCACACAGTGACTCTGGTGACACTGGGCCCCTAGATCCTTTGGGAGGTGTCTAAGAGTGACCATCCCTGGGCATTATCTTCTGAATCACCAAAACTCTGAGAGACAGAGACAGAGAATCTAGAGATAAAAAAGCAACTGAAAGACCCAGTGGCTAAGGTCAAGCCCTCAAAAAAATAAACATAACTATTAACAGTTCCTGTAAGTGAACAGTAGCCTGAGATCAGATGCACTAATGAGACAAAGTAACAGGAAACGCAGTGCACCTTTGTCTCTGGGCATTTCTTCTTCCCACTTCTCTCCTGAAATCAAAGAGGAGTAGCACAAAGGCGGCACTGCTAGCACGCCCCAGGCTCTCTGCCTGGCTCACGTGACATTGCGCTGGGGCATCAACCTATCAAGATGAAAAGACTGCTATTTTTCATTCAACTTGAGTTCTAAGAATTTCCTTCTTCCGTGAGGGACCATGATCCTTATAAATTTGGAACATTAACTAGATTTGCTTTTTAGATACACAGAAAATTTTGTGCATGTGTGGGAAATCGTGGTGTTTTTTTTGTTTTGTTTTGTTTTATTTTCCCCTTGCCAAGTGGAAAAAGTGAGAAACTGACAGTAATGTAATCTCTGGCAGTCTCAGTCCCACAAGAAAACACAGCCATGTGAACAAAAAAACTATTTAATGACCTGGGAATTACCTTTAAATATTTTCCCATTAAAGCCCAAGTGGCCTTCCCAGGAGATCTGCCACATGCAAAGTTGAATGTGCCCAAGTCCCAAGAGATACAGCAGCAAAAAGGATTTCTTTTCTTCCCTCCTGTGCCTTCACGCAATCACAGCCAGACAGATTTCTCTAGAACACAGCGAAGTGTACACAGCACACTGCCGAAGTCAGCACACTACAGCTCAGACAGACACAGAGGAAGGGGGTCTCAGGGCCTACATTTGCCCACTGCTGCTTAGTCCTGGACAATGGAGTGTAGCCAGCCCCGGTTTTAGAGTAGGAGAGACACGGATTTCAGCCCTAGAGTATGTGATTCAGGACAAGTATTTCCTCTGGGTGTTTTCTCACCTGCAAAATGGGGGTATCGCCTACCCAGATTCTCCGTGAACTCTTGCTACTCAGAGGGCCTGCACATGAAGCCTGCATCTTAGGTGACAGTATCAGGACAGGATTCTAGGCAAATCTGTGTCCTAAACAAACCAGAGGCATCCTATCTTTCGAGCTCTTATCTCACCAAGGCCAAATCCTTCCTCAGCCAAAAGGCAGGCTGCCCAGAAAAGGGTCTTCCTTAGGCCCACAGAATTAGTAATGTGATAGGCTCAGGCCCCTGGCCAGCTTTTTCCCTTCTGCAGCCATGTTCTGCCCTACTTTTAATTCCCTGTAAAAGGTCACCAAGCAAAGAAAAAGATAGAGACACTTTAACCTACTCTGGACAAGGGAGTTCTCAGATTCATGTCACTGATATCTAAAGCATGAGAAGTTTTATTAAGAAGGAAAATAAGGCTCAGAGAGAGGTAAAGCAAGTTCTTCAAGGCGATACAAATGATTAGCAGGTTGTCTTTCTATTAAGAGAAAAGAGCCTCTCCTGAAACCAAGCCAGGCACTATGTCCTCGGGCCAAATAACCAGGTCTTCTCTCCCTTAGAATCCAGAGGAACCCAGAAGCGGCAAGTCAGAAAGAACCCAGAATGTGTGGCATGCCAAAATCCCAAATCGAGCGCTTCCGAGCCACTCTCCGTAATGGTACTTTCATCTGTTTGAAGCGCACAGGTTGAAAAAGCCTCTCCCAGGCTGTCAGCATCTCCTGTGAACACTAAGTATCCTCGTGGATGAAGTTCAATAAACATTGCCAAGCGCCTTTGAACGCTAAAGCCACTAGGTGCCCTGGGCCACTCACAGTTATATGAATGCTGAACTACAAAGACACTACAGAGAAAGAGCAAGTTCAAAAGCAGGCCAAACCCTTATCTGGATTAACTTGGCAACAAATACCTGAATTCATTCAACATAAAATGAACTCTCTTTAGCACGCTGGAAACAGTATCACAGGCATGTGGGAAAAGATAGAAGCCTACAGCTCCTACTGCAATCAGTGTGAATAGCTACACGAGGCACAGGTCTCCAAATCGCTGGCACGCCCTTATCCAAACAGTGCCAGAGAAGGAAAGCAGCGCGAACAGCTGCGCTTCCCTGGGTGGTGCCACACTCCTTAGCACAGAAGAAACTAGAGAGCTGCCTCCTGAGAGTGGAAGCTTAATCACATCTCAGCCCCAGCCCTAATGCCAGCAAAATGCTCCTCTCAGGCACCCAGAAGCACAATATTGCAACAGGCTGGTCTAAGCGGCAGCAGAAAAGCATCTTCCACTCCTCATGAATGTCTTAATACTGCTACAGTTCCGACCCAAACTGATAGACTGGAGCAGGAAACCTCCCATAGCAGACTGCCTCAAAGGCCAGGGCCCAAGATAAGACTCTAGTACCCTTGAGCTTTGTTAGGTCTCGTGTAATTCTACTTGTTACAAAAAAACTCCGAAGGAACTGCAACACGGGCCAATAACCCAAGGATAGGGAGCCTGGTCACTGCTGATCAGGCCAAAAACCCAAAAAATAAAAAAATAATAAAAATTAAAAAAAAAACCCACCACCTGTATCAGCAAATTAAAACCAGGATTTCTGAAGAAGGGGAGTAGCGGGGAACCAAACCTGTGTGGTCCTAACTTCCTCCTCTGTACAACGGACCCCAAAGCCTGGTATCTGCTTAAATGAGAGGAACCATCTGCACACAGTCCTCACCACAGCTATCTCAGGAGGCAAAGTCCACCAACGGTTGGTCTCTAATTTCCTCAAGGACCCATGCCCACGAAGAGGAAGGGTCCAGATGGAGATAGTAGCACCGCCAGCTAGGAAGTCTGGCTTTGGCGGCTGTTAGAGCTGCTACAGACGCGGCCCCCTGACTCAGCTGAACCCAGCCTACTGAGACCTACATGCCAGGGCTACATAAATTCCAAGACAAACACAGAACCTCAGAAAACAGCTCTTTGTCCCAACGCCCTCACATATATATAAGCCATAAACTCTCTAATATACTCTGGATATAGAATATAGCAAGTCCCAAGACACTGCAATTAACTTGGAATAATCAAGTTAAATACTTTAGTCAAGGCAAGAGCCAAATCTGGGCACTGTGGAAAGAGTTTGAGAAAGCCTGTCTCCTACTAGTTTTCTGGAGATGGCATATTGCCAATTTGTCAGCCTCTGAACCCAGCATACGGCATAAATCCTCCAACATTATGAAGCAAGGGACTCCTTCTTAAACCTGTTTTCCAATCATACTTACAGAAGAAACAGAGTCTAGAGCAGATCTGCCCAAAGAGTGGTGTGGCCTGAGGATGACTTACATCAGAAGCCTCTGGTACAGAAACCTGGGTTTAATTTCTTAGGTCTGGGGTTTGCATTTTTAACCAGTTCTCCTGGCAATTCTTCCACCAACTTGGAGAGAACTGTGCAGCCCTGCAAAAACCACTATTGCTCAATCAGTTAAGTCAAAATCATTTTTCCCATAAGCTGGAATCATACCTCTCTGGACCCCTTAGTGTAAGTTCTACACACTCTCAAAATACTCAGAACTTACGCTGGCTGACCCAGCTGACACAGTGCAGGATGATTTCAATAAAACCATCCTCTGGGGGCGGCCTGCAGCTTCTACTTTTAAGCACACATAGCCCTCGCTCCAAAGCGGGGCGGGGAAAGGAGGCTGCGATCAAACTTTTCTGGCCCGTCCTCTTCAAAGATTCCTTTCTATTCTGGCTAAGTACCAAGCCCCACTCCTGCAGAACGACTAAGGAAAGCGGCCGATGTCTGGGGTCGGCAAAATTCCACCAGGATCTGACTTGAGCGGAGAGAACCACCCGGGCCAGAGACACCGATAACCTACAACTGTGAGGCCTCGAGGTGGCAATAAGCCGCCCTCGTCTTTACTTTTTTCCCAGCTGGGGTCGAGGCGAGGAGTTAGGAAAATGCAGGATGCGAGGTCCAACGATAACTTCTCGCTAACTCTGTGCCTCAATGGCTCTTGCTAGCTTCTCGAGCCAGTGCCAGGCTCTGAGCTATGACCGGGTCCCTGTGGAAACTGCAGAGAGAAACTTTGCTCCAGAGACGTGGCCCCAGGGGTCGAGGAAGGGGGTTCGGGGCCTGCAGCCCTTAGCCGGCTGCACCAGGCACGGCAGGCCTGGAATCCCGCGGCTCCGCGAGAGGCTCTCACCTCGGCCCACCCGGCCTTCCAAAGGGTCCTTGCGGAAGTGGATCCCGTGCACGTCCACATGCGCTTCGCCGCCCGCGTTGACTGCCCAAATAACGCTCTCGGGCAGCCCGGCTCCCACCAAGCCAACCATGCCGAGTCCCGGCCCGCTGAAAGCCGGCAGCAGCAGCAGCAGCAGCAGCAGTCGCAGGAGCACCACAGCGGCTCCCTCAACCGCCCGGGCCCCCAGCATGGCGGCCACCAAAGCGGGGGCAGCCTCCTCCAACCCTCGTTCTTAGCCGGCCTCCAGGCCGCCCTGGACTCAGAGAAACAGCGCCACGGGCCGCTCTGTCTCACCCGCCGGGTACATGTCGATCTCAAGCCTCCTTCTCAACCACCGCTACCACCTCCCACCTCTGGAACAACCTATCCCGTCGCCCAGCCCCCGGCCACGATCTACAGCCAATCAGCGTCCGGTCCTCATTAATTAGCCAACACCTCGCCGGGATTTGCGCGCCCATTGGCTGTAAGGAGCGGGGGAGGGCGTGGCTACTCCCAGGCGCCGGCCCAACCCTCAGGCACAAGAGGGAACGCGCGCAGAGGTTCGGAGTTCGGTTGAAACGGTGTTTCAATACGGAAGTGTCGGGGTGCAGCGCCCAGGCGGCCCCGGAATCTTGTAGCTGAATAGGAAAGGTGGCCGAGGGAGGAACGTTTAGGGTAGAACGCACCGACACGTTGCCAGCACTTCCGGTGCTCCAGATCCTGGGACCAAATGGGCTCCAGAGGGGAAGTGGCCGACCTGCCCTCACCCACTTTCTCTGAGAGATACATGAACATAAGCTCTAGCAGAACCTATGGACACTCTCTTCCGACCTCAGAGTCTTTGTCCCCGAGTGAATCAGGAAACCAATCCTCCCACAGAAAGCCACGTGCACTGGTCTTGCGGCCAGGACTCCCACGGGGACAAGACCCCGCCCCCACGCCCTAGCGGGCTTGGGCCAGGTGGTAGCGTCCAGATGGCCATCCAATCAGAAGGCTCCAACGCAGCGGAAACGCGTGGCTTAGTGGGGGAGGGCCTCCAGGCTACCCTTGTCTCCATGGCAATGGCCACAGGCCCGCGCGGTGTCGGAGGGGGCGGGTCCGGGGCTTCCCCGGCGGGAGAGAGAAGAGTGGCGGGTGGAGGCCAGTTTGGAGATCCAGTCTGTCGCGTCCGCGGTATCAGGACCGGAGCGTCCTGTCTGCTGTGTGACAGTCCACTCAACGTCTTCTTCCACTGGCGATCCCTGCGCTGTGGTCGCTGCTGGAACTCCCACTTTTAAGATAGTAAAACAGGCCCAGAGAGGAGCATTGTTGCCCAAAGGGTCACACAGCAAGTTTACGGCACAGCCAAGGCAAAATCCCATTTATCTATTTATTCCACAACTATTTATAGAAACCCTACAATTAAGGTTGTCAGATTTAGCGGATAAAATACAGAAAGCTTAAATTTAAACCTCAGCATAAACAAATGGAACATGCTTATACCAAAAAAATAATTCAGTGTGTGAAATTCAAATTTAGCCCTGGCTGGTGTGGCTCAGTGGATTGGGCACCAGCTTGCGAACCGAAAGGTCACCAGTTTGATTCCCAGTTAGGGCACATGCCTGGGCTGCCAGCCAGGTCCCCAGTTGGGGGCGTGTGAAAGGCAATTGATGGATGAATCTCTCACACATGGATGTTTCTCACCCTCTTTTTCCCCCTCCCTTCCCCTCGCTAAAAGTAAATAAATAAAATCTTTTTAAAATAAATAATAAAGTTAAAAATAAAATAAAATTCAAATTTAATAGGGCTTTTGCATTTTCTCTAACAACTCTGCCTACTGGGGGCCAGGCAGTGAGCTTCGTGCAGCAGTGAACAAAAACACACCAGGCATCCTGCATGAGAATCACAGTCCCACCATTCAAATAGTTAGAATGATGGTGAGTGCTACGAAGGAACAAAATGGGGTGCCGAAATGGAGAGCGTCAATAGGGCGTTTTACTTAATTTATTTTTCAGAGAGAGGAGAAGGGAGGGAGAGAGGGAGAGAAACATAGATTGTTTGCCTTTCACACGCCCCCAACTGGGGACCTAGCCCACAACACAGGCATGTGCCCTGACACCCCCCCCCCCGGAAGTGAACCTGTGACCCTTTAGTTCAAAGGTCGGTACTCAATCTACTGAGCCACCAGAGTTCCTTCCCTAGTCCCCAGGTTCACACAGAAGTAGCTTTTGGATTGTCCCCTCCTGGTTCCACTTTTTCCCCCTTTTTTGCAAGGATCTGGACATGCTTCCTGCTACGTGTTTTCCCTTGTGGGCTGTTCTGGGGCCCTGCACTTGGGCTTCGATTCCCACTTTCTTCTCTCTGAAAACTGTCATCTTTGGGGGAGCCGGGCAATTTAGAGCTTGAATAGTTCTCAGGGCAGAGGTTATGGGGGCTTCCTGCCCCCAACCACCAGATTACCTTCAGAGCCCATGATCTAGCCACATGCTCACTTCCCCAGGAACTCAGGTTTATTGATCTCCAAGGCAGTCTAGTTCAGGAGAAAACTATAACAGGAATGGATTAAACCGTCCTCAAAAGGCCTTAACTTTAAGCCTTCTCTCAGCCCCCCAGATCCTTAGTCACTGGAAGGAAGTGAACAAGATTCCTGGCTAACACGCACTGGGCTCAAGTTCTATGCCTGCCTGGGGTCACCCTTGTACCAAAGAGCTTGTCTCCATTTTTGAGATTCAGCTGCTTGTAGATGAGGCTACCTTTCAGGTAAAATGAAATTTCTGAGACCCTGGAGGTAAGATGAGTGTGAAATCTAAGTTAGACTGCCCGGGTTCCAAGCCCTGCTCCACTACCTACTGCGTGGCCTTGAACAAGCAACATACCTCTCTGAATTTCAGTTTTCTCAACTGCGAAAGACATAGTAGTACTTCCTACTTCAAAGGATGGATGTATGAGTAGAGAAGGTAATATCTGACCTAGCAATTTTGTTCCATTTCTCCCAAGAGAAATTAAAACATATGTGAATATATGAACCTGTACACAAATGTTCATAGCAACATTATTCATAATAGTCATAAAAGTAGAAGCAGCCTGGATGTAAAGTACAGCATAGGAAACGCAGTGAATAATACTGTAGTAACTCTGTGTGGTGCCAGTTGGGTACTGGAAATACCAGGAGGAACACTTTATAAAGTATATAGTTGTCTAACCACTAGGCTGTACACCTGAAACTAATACAAAATTTCTTCTCTCTGGGCCTCAGTTTCCTCATCTATAAAATGCAAATGAGAAGGCCCCCCATACAAGGGTGTTAGGAGCCCTTAGCAGAGTGGCTGGCCTATAGTAACATCCTCGGTGCGCAATGGCTATTAATCATGTCAGAAGAAATAATTATAGCATGTGATGCTAGCACTTGATAAATAGCAAAGACCTCGGTGAAGTGCTCAGGCTACGGAGTTGGGAAAAAACCCTTCCACCACAGGGAGGGAAAAGCCAAAGGGAACCAAGTTTGAACGTGGAAAATCAGCAGCTGCATGTGAGCCCCCAGAGGCGGTTTCACCTTGACCCACGAAACTGAAAAGGGGTGTGTCTTCCTGTACAGATAAGGATCAGAAGAACAAAGCATGCTATTAATTGTCTTGCCTATTTTAAGTTTATGGAATATTTTCCCCCTTTAAGATAAGCTCACAATAAAAGTTCAAAAGGTAAACACAGAAAGGGGGTGGAGGCCAGTCTTGCCTACTACCAAACCCACCCTGCCAGTCCTTGGAGTCAAAAGTGGGTGGTGGGGTACCACAACCAAGTTTTCTAGCCCAGGGCCTATAGTAGTGAGATAGCAAGGGGACCAGAGCCACCCTGAGAGTCAGGGCACCACCGTGTTGCCTGGTCCTGGTCCCAAGTGGGCCTCTTGAACCGAGAGAAACCTGGCTGGGTCTCGAACTTCACGGGAGGGCAAATGGACTTGGCTTTTCTTTACTTCCCCCAGGAGGATATGAATCACAGGGAAGAAGCCAGCCAGGCCTAGGACTGCCTAGGACGAGGACAGAAACACCGAGTGTCTTCCCATCTGGATGGCCTTGGGCAAGTCACTTCCCTTCTGCACTCCAGTTTCCTCACCTGTAAAGGACATGAGTTTTCAGGCTCCTAGAGTTAGGATGAAGATTATGTAAAGCAAACTTCAAGAGAGTGACTTACGTCACCATTGTAAGCACGCTGTACGTTAGCTATTCTCATTATCTCCCAGACTCCTTTAATTGTGTTAAGGATGCAATTTATGAGATCAAGAACACCAAGGACAGTCTTGATTACCTACTGCAGGTGCAAGCTTGGTGGGTCACATTTTCTCTCTGAACCTCAGTCTCCTCATCTGTAAAATAGGGTGAGATGATGAATAAAAAGGACGTAACATGAAACTGACAATAGCTCACAAATAAATGAAGCAGCTGCTTTGTCTTTTTCCATCCCCTTCCCTAGAACTGGGCAAATTAGGGAAGCAACAAGAAGAAATAGGGTAGCCGGAGCTTGGCCACAGGATGGTAAATGGCCCGTCCGTCAGCTGTCCCTTTAGGCCAGCACTTTCTGCCGTGATGGACATATGCCATAGCTGTACCATCTAGTACAGTAACCACCAAGCATACATGGCTACTGAACATACGAAATGTGGCTGGTGTGTCTAGGGAACTAAATTTTTATTTAATTTTAACTAATGTAAACTTAAATAACCACATGTGGCTAGTGGCTACCATGCTGGACAATGAGGCTTGGACTGTGAGCTCCAGGAGACCAGTAGTCAAATCTTTTTGTCCCTATCCCTAACACCCAGCAGAGGACCTGTGTTCAGTTAATATTTGTTGAATGAAAGAATTAACAGATGCCAGAACTGAAAAGCAAACATTTCAAGAACTGTTTCCCTCCTCTTTCCCGTGAAGTTTCCAAGACTTACCTGTGAAATGGGAATAACAGTAGTTCCTATCTCAGAGAGTGACAATGAGAATTAACAAGTTAATATTTGGGAAGGGTTTAACAGAATGCCAGCAACACAGCTGGTGGTATACAAGTGTTTATTAATTAAAAATAAAACTCATCAGACTTCCGGCCAAGATGGAGGCGTAGGTGGAAACACTGTACCTCCTCTCACAACCAAGATTAAGGACAACAAATATGTATAAACAATAACACAACCAGAACACAGAAAATTGAAATACGGAAGTCGACAACCATTCAACCCAACCGGTAAGAGGGGCGGAGTCGGCAGGCGGCGGAGAGGGAAAGCGGCAGGAAAACGTGGTGGCGCCAGGCTCGGGAGCGCCGCGCAGCGTAGGTGGCGTGGAGCTTGCAGACCCCAGACGCAGGGAGGAGACGGGAGGAGACGAGCAGAGCACGCAAGGCACACAGGGCAGTTGGCCAACTGTGGACACATATTCGCGTGCAGATAAACTAGGCATGAGCGGGCAGTGAGATGGACCGCACAGCCCAGGGCCCCAGCGACGGGCAATAAAGCCTAAAAACACCGATTGAAAAGGTGCCGGGAGAGGCTCCCAGCCTCACAGGAGAGGTGGCTGGGGAGACCCGCAAGGTCCCGGAGTGTGCATAGGCCCTCTCACCTGGGAACCAGCGCCAGGGGGGCCCAGTTTGCTTGTGGGAGGCAGCAGAGGGGACGCAAACTCCAGAGAGCGCGAACGGGCGCCATTGTTCCCTCTGACC
>PVKM010018664.1:0-24856 GCA_004027735.1 Carollia perspicillata | reverse complement strand
CCAGCCAGGGCAGAAATAACGTTTGTGGAGTGCTTGCCTTGCTGCAGGGACTGGACAAAATAATTTTAATGGCTATCGGATTTAACATTTAAAACTACTCTTATTAATTAGATGCTGTTATAATCCTAATTTTGAGGATGAAATGGAGATTTCACATGTTTCGAGTAAACTTTCCAAGAATACCTAGTGAGTAATAGACATAGAGCTTGAATCCAAGACTACCTGTCTTAAAAACCATGGTGAAATTTTGTTAAACACAAAATGGGTGTCTACTAAATGCTGAGGATGTGGTGGTGAGCAAAACACACATAATCTCCGCCCTACTGGAGTTCATAATCTGGGGGAAGCAATGACATATTTATCAAATGGTCACATAAAAGACCTTATAATGCCAACTGTGTTTATTGCTGGGAATCAAAAGTGCCAGGTGCTCTAAGAGCCAATGTAAGAGGGGAATCTGAGTCTGGAAGTTCAAGACAAGCTTCCCTGAGGAAGTGACACTTGACCTGACGTCTGAAGAAATACAATAGGTGCGGTTCGGTGGTGCAAGAGGTTTCGCGCATAGGGAACTGCAGGGGGAAGCCCTCGTGTGCAGCCGGATCAAGAGAATGAGGGAACCAATATCCCACTGGAGGCTGAAAAGATACAGCAGGGCCTGATGACACTGGGATCTTTATAGGTGTACTAGGACTTTCTTCATGGAGATGGGAAAACAAACTTAAGAAACAATGTGGTGTAATCAATTATATATTCTAAGAAGATATGCTACTCTTGGACACTTATCCCAGACAAATGGAAACATCCACACAAAACCCTGTATACCAGTATTCACAGCAGCTTTATTTGTAATAGTCCCAGACTGAAAAGGACCCAAATTCCTTTCAATGAGTGAAGGGTTAGACAAACTGGTGCGTCCATACCATGGAATACTTCTCAGCACTAAAAAGTAATGACTCTTGATACAACAACTGGATTAATCACAAAGGTATTGTGCTGAGTGAAAAAAAGCCAATCTCAAGATTATACACTTCATGATTCCATTTATATATAATTCTTGAATTGACACAATTATACAGGTGGAGAATGGATTAGTGGTTGACAGAGGTTAGGGGGTGGGGAAAAGATGGAGCTGATGGGCTATAAAAGGGTAGCAAGAAATGTCCTTATGATGGAACTGTCCTGTGTCTTGGCTGTGGTGTGGTGGCCATGTGAATCTGCACATGCACACCAGAGCACAGAACTAAATACCCCCACGCACACATACGCACAAGCGAGTGCATATAAACCTGGTGAAGTCTGAATAGGGTGAATGGAGTGTAGCATTGACAATTTCCTGGTTACAATATTGTACAGTTGTACAAGATACTCCTACTGGGTAAAACTGGGTAAAGGGTATGCCAGAGCTCTCCGTAGTATTGTCTCTTACAACTGTTTGTGAAACTGCAATAATCTTGAAAGTGAAGATTTAAAAAAATCAGGCTAGCTTCATTGTGGTGAATCGTTTGGAAGGAGCAAAAGTAAGAAGACAATTGTACTAGACTAAACAAAACCTGGACTAGGGTAGTGACAATGAAAATGGAAGAAAATAAATGGAACTGACAGTCCAGAAGTAACATATACAGGATTTTCTTACGAAGGAGAAAGAAGTGGCCACTCCGACTCCTGGCTTTATGCTTAGAAAACAATATGGAGGATGGCGCCATTCTCAGTTTTATGAAACACCAAAGAGGGACTGGGGTAGAGGGAAGATTATAATATCTGTTTTTGAGATGCTTCATGTGAGGTGCTTTTGAAATAACTAAGCGTATGAAATAGGCGGCCGGATATATACAACTGGAACTTAGAAGTAAAGTAAAAGCAAATGAAGCTGTTGGCATGGATGATATTGCCTAGGGACAGGGTTAGATTGAGAAAAAGGCCCAAACTGGGACTTGACTAACTCTTAATATTTCATCAGCTGGTAGGGAAAAATAAGGCTATGAAATCCCCGCAGAAGCAGCAGGAAAGAAGTAGTAGCATATTCAGAAAACATTGGCCCAGAACCCAAGAGAACAGTGTGTTTCAAACAGAGTGGGCAGTAGTGAGAAGTGCTACTGAGAGGTCAAGTAAGTTAAGGACTGAAAATTATACTTTTAATATATTGATTTGGAAGTTGTTGATTGTAGCATAGCCGTTTTGCTGAAAGCGGTTGAAGCAGTTGCCTGTTTGCAGTGGGAGGAAGAAAAAGTGAGAGGTGAAGAAATAGAAGCAGCAAGTATGGATAACTCTTAGTTTTATGACAAAGAGAAGAAAAATGACCTGGGGGATATCTTGGGAAGGGGAGAGTGAAGTAAAAGAGAAGGGTCGGAAAAAATGGAAAGCATGGGCGTTTTTAGGTGCTCATGGGAAGACTACAGAAGAGAGGACAGATTCCACGTTCAGAAGAGAGATGGGGATTGGGTGATCGGCATCACGAGGTTTCTGATAAAGCGGGAGACCTCGAATGCTGAGCACAAGGATAAAAGGAGAAACTGTTGGCTGTTGTCACGAGAAAGAAGAAAGGAAGGGTGGGGAAGATGGGAGCTCTGTGTAGATTCAGTGCTGAGAGGATGAGAAGTTTACCCAGTGATGGCTCCTAGGGAGCAAGGTCCTTCTAAGAATAGACAGATACGAGATGTGGGGGAGAATAAAGGCTTAAAATACTTCTTAGGGGAGAGGGCCAGCAAGTTGACTAGAGAAGCAGAGCCGGTTTCTCCTAGGCGAGGTGGAAAGCCTGGGCGCATCTGGTGAGTTAGTGTTGATAACTCATCTGCCTTGTGTGATTTTCTCCAGTAGTTCAGTGACCGAGGTAGAAGATCGGAAATGGATATTTGAGTTCAAATTAGGATGGAATTCTGCCAGTATGTGTGACACAACATTCAGGGTTTCAGCTTCTTCTTTTGGTGCTAGGCGAGGCCAGAAGGAAAGAGCAATAAATGGGCTCACTTCAACTCTCCAAGTCTCTGGTGAGCACTGACGCTGCACCAGGCACTGTGTTTGGTACAGAAACATCAGAGGTGAATAAGGCGCCATCTCTGACCTCAAATTGTACAATCGAGGGAAGTTTGAAGGTTGCTCCTCGGTCCAAAAGGCCAGAAACAGGTGAATAGAAACTGTTGCCGAAAGACACACTGAGCATGCCATTCCTTTTTTTTTTCCTTATTGACTGCTCCTGCCTCCCATCTTGGCATTACCCAGTCATTTCCTTGCTTTTTCAAAACATCTACTGCATGCCTTATTGCCTTTACTACATACTGCATCTAATATACAAGGTCTGTCTGGAACTTAGAAAGTATCCACTTTGTAGTATGAAAAATAGAGACACTTATTGAAGAAGATACAAGATACAAGCAACATTGTACATATGACAGTGACATCTCAATCCCCTTCAAAGTAGGCACCTTGGGACCTCACACACTTCTCCCAATCACCATCAGCTGCCCCATTATATTTTCCTGAATCTCATCGAAGGTCTGAAATCTCTTCCCTTTCAAAGGTGATTTTAGTTTTCAGGACAGCCAGAATTCACAGAGCACCAAATCTGGGCTGTAGAGTCACCTGGGTGATTTGATGTTTCTCCAAAAAACTCTGCATGAGACATGATGTATGAGTGGGCGTGTTGTCATGATGAAGCTGCCAGTCACCAGTTTCCCATGGCCGTGGCCTCCTGAACCATGCAAGCGGTTTATGTGGAAGAATGTTCAGTGCAAAGTTTGATACAGATTCATTTCTCTACTTGCTCAGTCATTTTGAATGGGATGGCCACACAGTACACATGCTCACTCAGTGGTGTCGACTGCCCCCACTGACTAGCACAGTGAAGTCCTCACCATTCACCCATGCGCATTCCAGTCCACTCTCCTTGGCTGCCAGGTTACATCGATATCATGCAAACTGTTCTCATTATAGTACCAGTGGTTGGACTTTTTCTGGACAGACCTCATATGAATGACAACTCTGATTTCTTCATCATCACTTTGCTAAAATATGATAATTCAGGAATAATTAGATAACCTACTTGAAGTGTGATAATGGTACTGGGTAAATTCTCACTAAATTGTAAGAGTTGCCATCTAACCGTACAGAAAGACTATTTATTAAAAGAGGGATGAAGAGAGAGGAGTGGGTAGGTAAGAGAGTGGAAGGAAAAGAAAGCGAACTATCCATTGAAGATGGATAATTCTATCTATTGTGAAATAGCTCATCCTTGTTATTTAGGGAAACTCCCATTTGAAATGAATAGATGAGCCTCTGTTTCTAATGGTGACCCACACCATCAGCCTCCAAAAACAGCTTCCAGACCTGGGGACATGCCAGGGTCCTATAGGGTAATTAAATTCTAGCTTCTAGGAATGTAAGACAAGATGTGGAAAGACCTGAAGAATGGGGAAATTTCTAATTGCCAATAGAAGGAGGATTCCTTACTCATATTTATTCTTAGCCTTATAAACCTTGCAGAGGTCATGACTGATCTAAGAGATACAAAAAATTCTTTTCTTAAATGTTGTTAGATATATCGGGTGCATAGGTTCAAGGTCATGACTAGCTGTGTGTTTCTACCTGACTAATGTTAAGGCATAACATTTAAGCTGTCATTTGGTTATAACACACGTTTCATAAGGGTGTGTCATACGTGCAGCCTATACTGTAATTTTTTTGACCATGACCTCTGCAGGGTAAAATGTGGTTTAGAAAGAGGTGATGGCAGTGATGGCTTCCCTTTATTTCAACACATTCCATTCTGCTAGATTCCCTTTAGGAAATGACATCAGGGCTATTTGACTCAAAAGTAAATTGCAGATACATCTGGGGTAAAATTTGGCAGCTGTTGAGCAAAGCAGCTGTATTTTTTTAATATTTACTTCTTTCATGATCCTGTAATTCACACTTATTGTAAACTATTAAGAAAGTATAGGGTAAGGAGAAAACATCCATAATCCCACAGCATAGAAACAATTATCACGAACCATTTTTTAGATCACTCTCTAGTCTATTCTCTGAATTTTAACATAATTGAACATACATTGTATCTGTGTGGTTGTACCCTATTTTAACAAAATATTATATAGTAAGTGTTTTCCATTACAATTACAAACTCTGTAAAGTCTGAATAATTTTCTATTATATAAAATCCCCCAATTTACCTAACTATGCCCTAGATATCAATATCTGGGTTATATCCAGTATTTGAGCTTCAGAGTACTTTGAGGTAAGCACTACAATGCATTTCCTGACTTGTCGCACATAGAGGAGAATGGAGGAGGCAGAGACATCACCCATCAAGAAAATGTGCAGGCGATGATGTCACCCTGTTAAGAAGGTTACTAATTGCTACTGGTCATGGAACTCATATTTGAGTTATTAAGTAATTGTTGTAGTGGGCATCTATGCTGTTTTTCCCCCCAAAGTAAAAGATCAAATTTTTATTTCTAAAAAAAAAAATACATTTACTTTGTTTGGATTTGTTACAATACAAATATATTATAAAGAAGGTAAAATTCATTCAAAATCTCACCTCCCAGAGATAATCACTATTAACACTTTGGTAAATATATTTTCATACATATCTATTTGTCAGTCTTTCTCTTTATCTTTGTCTTTCTCTTTCCAAAAGGAAAGGAAAAGCTACTTGCTGTTTTGTAGTCTGCGTTTTCACTCAATATTGTAATAAGCATTTTCCATTTAATAAATACAGATCTACGCTATCTTTTTGACAGCTATATTGTACTCCAGTACATGAATAATTTATTGAATCAATTATTTACTACTGTATATTTAAGATATTTGGTATTTTTTCTAATTGAACAATGTTACGGTAACTTTTTATTCACATATGCATTTTTAAAATGCATGTGCCTAATTACCTCCTTAGAATCTATTTCTACTAGTGGAGCTGCCATAGTTAAATGTATCTATTGCTAAACTGTCCTTCCAGAAAACTGTGTCAATGCGTGTCTCCCAGCAAAGAAAACATTGCCCATTTCTCTTCATTTGCATGAATTCTGTGATTGTTCATTATAATTTTTGCTATACAGGTGAATTGTTTACATTGGGGACATGAGATGTTTTTTTTTCTCAAGCCTAAAACCAAAATCTGAAAATATAAATTAAAATATATTAAATTATAGTACATGAAAAAAATCACTGTGATAGAAAATATTTTTTAAAAAACTGGGAAATACATTTGTGACATATTTCTAATATTTTAAGAGCGGTTATAATTCAACAATGAAAAGATGACTAACACAAAAATTTGGAAAGGGCAAATGAGCAGTCTAACACACATTTCGTGGTTTCGTTCCATTTTATGCTGCAAAGGCAGTGCTCCCTGAAGTCCTGCAAAGCCGCCTCGGCCGCTGTTTACTGTGCCCTGATAGCAGCACCTACCACACTGCCCTCCCGGGAATGCTGGCGAGCGAGGCACCACCCAGGGCACGTGCAGAGTGTCTGGGTAGGGGCAGTAGCACTTCCCGGTCACATATGTTTATGTTTATTTGGCACCACCATCCCCCAGAGGGGCAGGCTAATTGTTCACTCGTATGAATGTAAAAATGATCATCTGAGCTCTGCCATCAGACTCCAGAATCAGTAAATTATTGGGAAGGGAGAAATACACACTGGCAATATTGCCTGATCCATGTCTCCAGGGCAGAATTGACACTATTCTTCTACCAGATGCAGATAGAGATTTCTGGATGTTCTCATAAATAAAGTGCTAGAGGCCATGTCATCAGTGTCCTCCACCTTTCTCTCTCTCTTTCTCTCTCTCTGACTCCCATGTGTATTACTACATACTTAATGAAGTGGAATATTTTTCGGCAACTTCAGGGAAAGTGAAAGACGCTAGAGAGGCAGAAATGCCACACTGACAGCATCAGTCCCTGCCTCCACAATCTAAACTGTGACAGTGTGTCTTTCCTGTGTTTTGGGATAGGGAGCATCTTTCAGAGGGATGGGGCTATGCATAGCTGTTCCGAGTGGTAATTGGAGCATTCCTCAGCATGTGCTCTGGGGCATTCTTTCTCCCTTTTTGGTGGAAAACTGTATGTCGAAGTTGTGCAGACCTTAAATCCTTAGGCTGTGTCCAGAAAGGGAGAAGAAGAAAGACAAACCATGCTAAAGGTTGTATGGAAAGCCTTTAAGCCAACCACGAGCTAAGCAGAGGGGCAGAAACCAGGCCTAGTAAACAGCTTGTTCTCCACCTGAGCAGTGAAACACCCAGAAGGTGAGAGGTCGTGGTTCCAGCCAGGCTTTAGTGCTGCCCGCAGTGCAGCCAGGTCAGTGGACCCAGGCCTCAGTGCTGAAGTCTGGCTTTCTCAATGATGCTCTTAGAAAACTTCCCATGTTATATACCTGCCTCCTTTCCATAGCTGTACTAACTTAGAGGCCAAATGGGGATACAGGTAATGATGACTAATGTTGACAGTTATTAATTGGCATTATCAGTATTCCTTATTCAAAGAATCTTTCTACTAGGGCACTTGCAGAGGCATCCTATACAACAAGTCTTTGCAGTGATAAAATTAGGATGTCTTTGTTTTATTAGATTCTTCTTTTATGCACTCTTTGTGTAGTCTCTTTGTTATTCCTCATTCCCCCAGTGTGAAGACAAGTCAGGCATACCTACCTTTTCCCAGAAAATCACTTCCAGATACTTACTTAGAATGGGCTACCTTACCTCTCACACTTTGATACACAAAAATGGATTCCACCTTTAGTTCCTTCCTGTCAATTTCAAGGTGTTTTGGTACATGATCAATAATTGTCACCTCTAATTTAAATTTAACCCTGTATTTTGGATGAGAGAAGCATGTGTCTCCTGACATAACTTGAGGAAAAGATACACATAACTTTTTTAACCATGTCCTTGGGTCTGTTTGGTCCTTACAGGCTAGTCAAGGATGCATAAGAAAAGTAATAGGAAATCCCCACTTTGAATCATTTTCTGAGATGTTCCTCCTGCTCTTTTCCATCATGCCTCTGCTTGAATAATGCCTGCTGTGTTGGTTCTCCACTGATAGGTTGCGTGTGCTCCTGCGGCAGTTTCATAACAGTACTTTTTAGGAAAGGTTAGGAAGAACCTTAATACTGTTTACTTCCCCCAAGGTGCAGGAAGGATCTGTCGACAGAGTGCCTAAGCACTATCTATCCATCAACTTCTAAGAATCAGTTTCTGCATCGTATCCCCACCAGTCATTAGCATCGCCCACCTAGAACAGACGCAGAAGCCAGCCACTTCAGTGTGTTCACGCCTCCACCCAACCCTCTAACCTCCCTAGGAAAAGAGTTTCAGAAATGCACACTACCATCCAGAAAACCTCTTCAGAGACTTGATCTTGGTGCAGGAATCCAAGAGAAATCTTACTGGGCACCATTATTTGCAAATTTTCCCTTCTACCCAAATAGCAGAGCACTGTAGCCAAGAGAGTTTGAAGAATTTCTTTTGAGCCATTTGGGTGATGGATCATAGTTTATTCCTTCTGAGAAGAAGGTAGGTTACATTCAAATCCCAATAAATACTTTTACTTAATAAGAAATGAATGTATAGTTTTTGACTGTTGTGATAAAATGATCTTTCATGAAGTGCAGCATGTATCATTCATCTCCACTCTAGTAATGACCAAGAGATAGAGGCCTTCTTTGAAGAGAAGACCAGAGCTCTATGAGTAGCTCACTTCAAAGGGTGCAGACTTGAGAACTGGAACAGATGCACCCAGAAGCCAGGAAAACAACAGAGTTGTGTTCCTATTAACTGCACCAGCTATCCTAAAATGAGATAGGCTTCAGTGAAGGCGGGATCAAAACCACACACTCTGGATATTCATCCATTTCTGGGATTGTGCAGGGTTTTAGTTTATACTCATCTCTTAGTAAAATTCCTTTTGTAAAAATAACTTGATCTAAAAAGAATGATTTCTCCACACCCCAGTCAGATTCTTTCATGGGAACAGCATACTCCTTGGCAGACCACACGGACTTGTGGACCAGCCTGAGGATCCAGGGAAAATAGACTGAGTGACCCACGGGGACAGAGTCAGGGCCAGCCGTGGACACGAGCCTTCACCGTCTTCCAAAAGCTACCCAAACTCAGCCATTTATTTCCTTTCTCAACAATAGGCATTGGAAAACTTAAAGATCAAAGTTCCTTTTGAGGCCTGAGCTATTGATGTATTTATAGAGAGATTATTTCTAGGTCAGCGGCAGTTACCTTTGTCTGTGGCTCGGGACCTCAAAGCAGTCACACACAGAACACGTGCACATACACGTGTGCACGCGCACACACAGGCTATTGGCATGGGCCTTTCTCCTGCCTATTAGATGCATTACAAATTTGCTTTTAATGGGGCCTCTCTGAATTCCAACAATAATATTTCTGGAGCTCTCCTGGCTCCCACAACGTTTGCTGGGTGCACATTTAATATGTTTTAGCTTTACTGCCTAAAGATGGAATCAGGGACATCTACCTGCACATGACAGTGCTTTGGCTCTTGCAGTTGCAGAACTTAATGTATGTATCAGTAATGAAAATCTTAATTAAGAAAGCTGCATCATTGTCCATGAGCACTCATTTTTCTCCTCCTGCACAGCCCTTTGTGTATAGCGGTATATACCTGGTCCAGACAGACAGAGCCCTTGAAGAGCTTGTCTGGCAGATCTTCTCTTGATTATTAACAGCCAGTGAATGACAAAGTCTCGCTCTCCTTTTGTCTTGAAGCTGAGGCTTGGAACAGCAGAGCACACAATGTACTGGAAGGTTTGTTTGTGTTTTTGAAACTTGCTTTTATTACGTTGGTGGGTTTAAAAATTTGACAGTGTTGATCGAAACTAACTTAGGTAACTTAGAGTTGCCAAAACACTAGCAGATGCATATTTACACATATACTCACAGAGAAATGTAATTTTCCATGTAGAAACAATGCACAGACACAAAAAGGGGACAATGTTAAGCTGTCTGCCCATGTTTCTGGTGCCTTCGGCCCACAGTGCTTGAGGCCTGCCATGACCCTGCTTATGTGACCTCAGGAGTTACTTTCTTTCTCGTGCCAGTGTGCACACGTCAATTTGTCATTTACGCAGAGAGTAAGAGGCTTTAAAAGATGGAATAACTTCAGGCAGACAAAGAACTGTACCCTAGACTTTGGGTGGTGAGCGTACAACACAACATAGAGATGATGTATTCTAGAATTGTACACTTGAAACGTATAATCTTATTAACTGATATCCTCCAATAAATTCTAAAAAAGTCTTTTGAAAAGGTGGCCTACAATTACATGTATAAAACAATATCCAATTACCATGTTTTAATAATGTCCAAGACATAATTCTCAAAATAAAAAATTCATTTGAAATACCAGAAGAGGAGGACCTGCCCCCTTAAATAGGTTCTAGTGATAAGTATTTAGGGCCTGTCTTCTTACCTGACATACACTGTCCTCATCCAAAAGGGCACAAACGTGTGGTCTGGTAGTCCTGCTGGACTCCATGTGTTTGCTCTACTTCTTAAAAGTCCACGTGCTTCAGCTCATTCATTTTAAAAATCATTGTAAAGTAAGGTAATGGTCAGTTTTCTGCCTATCTGTAGCTTGAGAATATTTCTGTAAATATTTTCTGTGTGTCATGTAAGGTGTGAGGAAAACTGTGTTATAGGAGAATTATTTTGTAATATTCTGACATTAAAATCTCATCATTGCCTTTAATAGTCTGATTAATGTTGAATATGAAAAGTAAATAAAATAGACTTATTATTTTATACTAGAACCATAATAAGAGGTTAGAAGAGATGCTGTCACGGCTTTTGGTTGCTAGATAGGAAATACTATGAACTCACTGTTTGACTCTGGAAGATTTTCCTTTTTAAGAACCATCTGGTCCAACCTGTCATTAATCCTAAAACAGCTATGAGGTAATTGTCCTGGAAATGTATTGCAGGTAGGTAATGTGAGGCATATAGTAGGCTATCAATAAATGTTTGAAGAATGAATAAATGACTAATTATGAATGAACAAGGGAAAGAATGAATTTTGTTGGCATTTCAAAGACTAAATCAGACAATCAGGTCTATTTTTTAAATTTGGAAAATCCTAGGTTAGAAGTTTGAAGTGTGCTGAATTCCTAGACCTTAATCTTCAACGTTCTGAACAATAAAACACTCAACAGAATTATGAAGAATTCTAAGATTTAAAATTCGGGTAGATCAATTACCTTCTGCCCCTGGAACACACACACATGTGCACGTGTGTATCCATGTATGTGTGGGAACAATCCGTGGATCACAATGTAAAATATACTTCTTACTGTGAATCGTGAATAGATGTTTGAAAACCAAAAGGGTGGGGTAGCCCAGTATCACCTCTAGTCCCATTCAACACGTCTACAATTTGCTTAAAATAGAAGAATGACAAGACCCATTAGAAATGGCAGGCGGCTGGCCTTCTGATGATATCCCCTCATCTCTGCCTCTCCGCCGAGACCTCAGTGTGCCTCCTCACCATTTTTGTGTTTGAAATACCATATGTTGCATCAACTTTGGCCCAGTTAACAGCTGGGGAATCAAGCAGGTTTAGAGCCTAGAACTGCCATGCAATTGGAGTATAGGTCTTCTGAAAACTGACAGTAAGGATGCTCTTCATTTCAGACCTGGTCACCCTCTGCTCACACACAGAATGCATCCACTAGCAGTTCATAAGTGGTCCTGTCAGCAATCATATGCCTCAGTGGTCCTCCAAAGCATCTTACTTGTTGTGGTGTCTAATGAGATGTGCACGAAACAAGGTGTAGTTTGTTATGTTTAAATTCCTCTGACTTCCTTATTTCGAAAGAGAGTATCTTTAAACATAGTAATAGCATTTCTCTATATGCAAACCTCTGTACATAAAAAGGTTTACATTTTAAAACAAACATGTTTTTGAGTTTTATCCAAATTCAAAAACAGCATCTGAAAAATTTAACAGCTGAAAAACACTTTCTCCTTGCTGAGAAAACTTAAACCTTGCTAGGCTTTATGCAACTTTAAAAAAAAATCACTTCTGTGCTGAGAACTAGCTTGAGAAATCTCAGCATGAAAGGTTGTTGGAATTTTCTTTTTCGTGGAGCTAAAACCATTTGTTGGTCTTATAGTGATGCCACAATATGCATATGCTTTGTCAGGAATAAATATGATATCATTTCAAGGGCATCTTCAACAAAAATTAGGGGGAAATGATAAAGGCTACTTAAACAGTGATCTAGTGTCTGAAAGCAAAGGTTGAGGACATGGCTGTGCCATCAAGGTCTAGAAATGCTGCTACCCCTGGGATGGGTTGTTAGTGCTTGAAAGCCTAAGGGTATTTGCTTTATTATTGTCTCACTCAGTCCTTACTTAGCCCTTAGCCTAGAGGATCTCACAAGGGAAGTGCTGCCCTCTGACAGCGTCCGAGACTTTGTTTTCTATTTGTTCCAGCGCTTCAATAAATGGTCTGTTACCACCATTATGACCTGCATGCTTTTGCTGAGCAGTTTTTCAAATCAAAACAAATTATGTGGCTGTGTTTCTAGAAAGCTGAACCATTTTCAAGATAATATGGAATTGGAAACACACATAGACATGTCTATGCAGTTGCATGTTTATACTGACGCATATGTTCAGGCATATTCAGGAAAATAAGAAAATAGACTGGACAATGCAAATATGGAAATACAGCTTGCTCAAACATTTGCAGCCCATGCCTAACAGTGCACATATGTAGAAATGAGTTTATAAAGAAAGCCCTCGTGCAAGCATGTTCTTCTCAGTAATCTCCTGGGAATAAAGGACACAAAGTAATTTTTTAAATATCATACTGGCTACTTTTAGAGTGTAATCCTCTGGGTAATGGGTTAGATGGGCCATGGGTGGGAGAGGAGACAACACAGCTATTGTTTACAGGGTGATTTTTGAGACAAACAAGTCCTTCCTTGAAGACAGGCTCAGATATTTCAAGACCTCCTCGGAAAAATTTTTCAGCACCTTCTGTGCTCCAAATTGAGGCAGTTTGCATAATGTTTCAGTATAACTGAGTAACAGGCTGGCAAATTCCCTGCTTTCTTATTCACCAAAATCCAAAATAGAGCTCACAAAACTCCCTCTTTCAAATCCCCACCCGGCAAAAACACCCCACTGTGCCCACCCCCCAGGAAGGAATAGACAAAAAAAAAAAAAACCTCAGTAAATAGAGCCAGCCCTGAAAAACAAATTCCCAGCTATGACTGTAGCACTTTGCTCAGTACTGTGAGCTTGCTAGAGATGTCACATTTTTTGTAATACAGATGCATACATGGACTCTCCGAGGCTGAGGAGCTGCAGCATCCCCTTTGGTGTTTCTTGTCTAGAGTATCTTGCACAAGAGTAGCCTCCCAGACCCAGAAAAAAAGAATTACTTTGCCATTTGACTATTTTTTTTAATTATGCTCTTCTGTCACTTAATTTCCGTGCTTGTAGAAAACCACCTTTTCCAGACTTTCACAGCATTTTCCAAATTCAGACTTTCACTCTGTGTCCTCCTCATACATACATGCATATGCATAGTCATTAACAGGTTACATATTTAAAATGAAGTATGTAAACACAGACCGTGTTATAGGTTTTCTAAAGAGTGTACATATGTATGTTGTTGACAATGAGTTATTTTGCAAAGGACATAAGATAATCAAACCAATGGGAAGTCATTGTTTAAAACCAAGATGGATGAAAAAGATATATACACCCCTGTGTTCATTGCAGATTTACTTAACAATAACAAGATATGAAAGCCACCTATGTGTCCATTGATAGATGACTAGATAAAGAAGATGTGGTATGTACAATGGAATACTAGTCAGCCATTCAGAAGAATGAAATTGTGCCATTCGGGACAACATTGGGCAGGGGGGACCCAGAGAATATTATGCTAAGGGAAAGAAGTCAGACAGAAAAAGACAAATACCGTATGATTTCACTTATGTATGGATTCTAAAAAAAACAAAGCAAATAAAACAGAAACAGATCCATAGATATAAAGAATAAGTTGATGGTTGCCAAAGGGGAGAGAATATATGGGATAGATCAATAAATAAATAAAACCACGAAGAATATGACTCTTTTTGGACCATGAGATAGGCATTCTTAAAGGGCATCTTATTTTACGGAGTATGCCTTTTCATTCTCTTGAAATCATCTTCTAGAATAAATTTTAAAAACACTACTAATTAAAGTGAAAGAAAAGAAAAATATGCTCCAATCAGAGATTAAGTTAAACTTCCTAATTGGGCCATAATTCACCTCTGGCCTCTGAAGTATAAAGATGAGAAACACTGAGATCTGTGCAATGCAAAAGGGCCCAAGGTCCAAAGGCCATTCCGGTAGCCTAGGGGCGAATTCCAGAGGTTCAGACCTGTGTTTGCCAACAGGCCCTGCCTGTCCCTGTGTTTGGGGCAAGTTAATTAATCTTTAAGCCCAGTTTTCTTAGCTATAAGATATGAATAGTGCTAGTACTAGCTTCAGAGAACTCTTGTAAAGATTAAATAAGATAATATATAGGAAGCATTTAGCCCAGTATCAACCACATAGAAGATACTCCATAGTGGTCATTATTAATCTCTATTATTTCAACATTGGCTGCATCTTTGGAATAAGTGCCTAACCTGGAGATGGAGATGGTGCATACTTCAGTGTGTTATTTCTGGCATGTTTCTCAGTCTATACATCATGATTTTTGTAACCACAACACATGTAAATGTGCAACCAGAATTTTGTTTTTTCAGTTAAATATTTACATATTTACTACCCACTAACACTATGCCAGGCACTGTGGAAGGCATTTGATGCCCATCATCTTATATAATTCTTACAACGGCTTTTTAAGTTACCATTTCTGTACCCATTTTCCGGATGAAGGAAGTGGAGCTAAGAAGCATCAGTAGTTTGCCCACAGTTACATAACTAGGCAATAATGGAGTCAAACTTTGAACCAGGCAGCTAGTACTAAATTCTGACAATGAAAATAATTGCAGATAAACAGAAACCAACATCTGCAAATATACAGATGTTTATCATAGATTTTATTTTTTTACCCTTTTATTATAGACATTTCAGAAACACACAAAAGTAGAAAAAGCATCATGATTAATAAACCCTCATTCATCTTCAACAATTATCAGCCAAAAACAAATCATGTTACATGTAACTACATTATAAAACTGGAAATAATCTCTATGCTCAGCTCTAGGGGGCTGGTTAAGTGTATTATGACATATCCACTAAATAGAATTTTTGAACCATTAACATGTTTATAAAGAGCTTAAAATAACCTGGGCTTTTTTGCCACATATTAAAGGCAGCTTTTATCATTATACATATTGTTTAATCACAACCATTCTTTAAACAATAAATTATGGATCTTGGAAATCTAAGAATTTTTAAAAAATTTGTCTTACTGCTTTCCTATATGTCCTAAGTTGTATCTCATAAGTATATTTTAGTTTTTAATGATACAAAAATTATTTCTCTAATATTCAGAAAAACATATAGGTACACCCATGTGCAAAGAGAGAAAGCTTATGTATTTGACTGAACAATGGAAATCAGTTTATGTAACTGAACATCCCATATAATAGAAGTTTGTCTCCTCTTAATTATTAGTTTTTATTTTATGAATATTGTTTTGATGTAGTATCTTAATTTATATGCATATTCAGCTCTCTTAGAATATATTTATGATAATTTAAACTTTTCTGAGTGACTCAGGTCATCATCTTAAACAACAATTGTGTTATGTTCTACTGATGCTTTTGGGAATGTGGGAGTACAAAAATAACACTGTATATTTGAATACTGTTTTGTGATTTCCAAGAAGTTTATTGTATCATTAACCATTAGGCCTTTTTTTAGTATATTTTATTAATTATGCTGTTACAGTTGTCCCATTTTTTCTTCCCCTTTATTCCCCTCGCCCTGCACCCCCCTCCCACCAGTGTTCCGCCCCCCTTAGTTCATGTCCATGGGTCATATATATAAGTTCTTTGGCTTCTCTATTTCCTATACTATTCTTAACCTCCCCCTATTTTGTACCTACCATTTATGATACTTATTTCCTATACCTTTTCCTCCCTTCTTCTCCCTCCCCCTCCCCACTGATAACCCTCCCTGTGATCTCCATTTCTGTGATTCTGTTCCTGTTCTAGTTGTTTGCTTAGTTTTTCATTTTATTCTTTCTTAGGTTCAGTTGTTGATAGTGGTGAGTTTGTTGTCATTTTAATATTCATAGTTGTGATCTTCTTTTTTTCTTGATAAGTCCCTCTAACATTTCTTATAATAAGGGCTTGGTGATGATGAACTCCCTGAACTTGACCTTATCTGAGAAGCGTTTTATCTGTCCTGCCATTCTAAATGAAAGCTTTGCTGGATAGAGCAATCTTGTATGTAGGTCCTTGCCTTTCATGACTTGGAATACTTCTTTCCAGCCCCTTCTTGCCTGTAAAGTTTCTTTTGAGAAATCAGCTCATAGTCTTATGGGAACTCCTTTGTAGGTAACTGTCTCCTTTTCTCTTGCTGCTTCTAGGATTTTCTCCTTCATTTTAATCTTGGCTAATGTAATTATGATGTGCCTTGGTGTGTACTTCCTTGGGTCCAACTTCTTTGGGACTCTCTGAGCTTCCTGAATTTCCTGGACGTCTATTTCCTTTGCTAGACTGGGGAAGTTCTCCTTCGTTATGTTTTCAAATAAGTGTTCAATTGCTTGCTCTTCTTCTCCCTTTGTCACCCCTATGATTCAGATGTTGGAGTGTTTAAAGTCATCCCAGAGGTTCCTAAGCCTCTTCTCATTTTTTGAATTCTTGTTTTTTCATTCTGTTCTAGTTGAATGTTTCTTTCTTCCTTCTGCTCCAAACCATAGATTTGAGTCTTAGTTTCCTTCCCCTGACTGTTGTTTCCCTGTATATTTTTCTTTATTTCACTTTTCATAGCCTTTACTTTTTCCTCTATTTTGCAACCATACTCAATCATTTCTCTGAGTGTTCTGATAACCAGTGTTTTCAGCTAGGTTGGCTATGTCCTCGTCACTTAGTTCTCTTTTTTGGAGTTTTGATTTGTTCTTTCATTTGGGCCATATTTCTTTGTCTTGATACACCAGTTATGTTGTAAGGGGCAGAGCCTTAGATATTCACCAGGGTAGGGCAACCTACATCACTGTGTTGTGGTGCTGTGTGAGAGGGAGGGGTCAGAGAGGGAACAATTCCACTTACTCAGCTCTTGGAGGGCTTTCAGTCACTTTCCCCCTACCCACAAGTGAATCGGGCCCTTCTGGTGCTGATTCCCAGGTGGGTGGGTTTGTGTACATTCTAGAACCCTGTGAGTCTCTCCAACCAACTCTCCTGTGAGGCTGGAAGTTTTTCCCCTGCTGCAACACCCACCAGTTTTTACAGCCAGAGGTGTCAAGGCTTTTTTCTCCCTGTTGGAGCCCTGGGTTGCACAGTCTGTCTCACTCCCCAGTTGTTTCTCGTGGTTTATTTGCACTCAAATGTGGGACTTCCAGCCACCACCTTACCACCAGTCCTCTCCACCCCTCCTACCTGTCTGGATGAATGTTTCTTAACTCCTTGGTTGTCAGACTTCCATACAGTTTGATTCTCTGGCGATTCTGGTTGTTTCTTTGTTTTTAATTTTGCTGTTGTCCTTTTGGTTGTTCAGGGAGGCCAAGTATATCTGCCTATGCCTTCATCTTGGCCGGAAGTTGGTCTTCATCAGATTATTTGCTTCTTTGTGTATTTACCACCAGACTGCTATAATATTTTTACTTTTCATGTCTTCTTTCTAGAGTTTTAAATTAGCTTCTTTAGCTATCAAGTTACTTCTTGTTGTACAAGACGATAAAATTCTCATTCCTTTTCTAATGCACTACTTCTAACCTGCTTTGGACTAGAGAAGCAACCAACCAATGCTGTTTAGGTTGCAAATAAAGCTCATGCTTTAACCCATGCACTTGGCAAATATTTGTGAGCAATGCACTGTGTACTCAGCACTGGAGATGGTACTCAGATAAATAAGACACCAGTCCTGCCCTCATAAAAGTTTTAATCTAGCAGCAGAGCCAAGACATCTGCCTCCTTTGCTGAAATCCAGAGTAGAAAGTGATGTGCTCTGTGAAAGTAGTTCAGTCAGACAATAATGGAGCTAGAGGAGGGCTAACTGGGGGTTTTACCCGAAGAGGTGACACTGGATTTGAGCCTTGAAAGACAAGGAGAACTTGAACATGCAAAGGTAGAAAAAAATAATTTCTGAATGTTCAGGAAGAATCAAAGGGCAAAGGTTCTGCTGAGAAGTAGTTGAAGTTAACTAGAGCATGGAGTGAGTGAAGGCGAGGAGTGGGAAATAAAGTGGTAAAAGTAGATTGGGACCAGAAAGTGAAAGGACTTGATTACCAAGCCAGAAAACTTGAACTTTATCAGTAGACAATGGGGAGCTGTTGAAAGTTTCTAGTAGGAGAGGAACACCATCAGAGCTATGCCTTAGAAAGATTAATCTGGCAACAGTGAGTATAATGGATTGGAGTAGAGAGAGACCAGAAGACACAGATCAGGTGGGAGACTATCACAGTCGTCCAGGAAAGATAACTAGGGCAGAGGCAGAGGGAATGAATGGAGCTGGTGAGCTGATTTATGAGATGTGGCAGAATAAGAATTAATTCATTATATTTGGGGAACAAGGGAGAGAAAGGCATCAGAGACATCGCTCTGATTTGGAGCCTGAATGGGGCCATAAACAGAAGCGGCGGGTAGAGAACAGAAGCAGGCTGGGGAGGAGAGTGCGCAGCTTTAATTAGGAGCGCACTGAGCGGGGTGCTGACTGGGCATCGGGAGCAGTCCGCCGGGCTTTTAGAGACAGGAGACTACAGTGAGGCAGAAAGGCCAGGCTTGGAGATGAAGAGCTGGAGTTATCTCTGTCTCAAAAACAAAGAGGCAAGAGGCAGAGCTTATCAGAGAGACTTCAGGAATTTAGCGTGGTCTACTCGATGCCAGTTTTGCTGTTCGAACATCTTTTTTTCACTTTCTTTCTGTCCTTAACCACATTTGGGATTCCATATTAGTGGCTTGCAGATGAGTGTATTTATTGCTTTGTACATGCAAATACACAAAATATATTCTAAAGTAATAAAGAAATTTAGAGTATGGCTAATGGGGTCAATTTCACAATATCCACAGTCTTTATCTTCACATAGAATATATACCTGTGTGACCATAGGGAAGTCAATGTACCTCTCCGGGCCTCAAAGATAAAAATATCCAGCCACTCTTCCCTTCACTGTATACCTGCATGAACAAAAAGGGAGCCACATACTAAACCTGACCATCTCAGAAGAAGATGCAGACCTTACAAACTCAGTAACCTAAAGTAACCGCACAGGATGGTCTGAACATTAAAACTTCTAACTGGGCAGGTCATGGTGGCTAGTCACATCCCATGCCTACAGTTTACCTTAAGTGAGTCCTGTCCACTGTGCTTACTGCATTTAGGATAATATGCCTTTGACATGCCGGAGTCATTTTCTTTTCTGGACCCCTTGATGGCACAACCACAGAACACAAGACCACCAGAGCATGAGACCACAGAACTCACATGTCTCATCAGTTTAGTGAAGATAAGATCCTTGGTCTCCATAGCTGGCTGCAAGCACCCAGAACTGACATTATATCTGAATCCCTTGGGAAGGGAAGGGAGGAGGCCAAGGCTCAGGAATCAGAATTTTTTCAACTTCCCTAGGTGATTCTGATATGCAGCCTAGGTTAGTAACCACGGGATAAACAGCCCAGCTCTCACGTCCTAAAGCATTGTCATTATTTAGACAAAGTGTGGTCTTTTTTGCTACAACTCCAAAATAAGAAAACATATCCAAAATAAATTTACTGTGAAATTTAGTTTGTGTATAACTTCCTCTTTCCCCTTTAAGTTAGGAGTAAGATACAAAGTGTATTTGAAAAGCACTATAATTTAGAAGGCTCCCGTGGTATTATAAAGTGTGAAAGATTCCTTGGGGGAAGGTGGAGGGGGCGGAAAACTGGAGAGGGCAAGGCTCTGCATACATACAGCATGCTCCTCTGCAGCCACACCTGGAGACTGTCCCCATACCCAGAACTCGCGACACCTGTGCTCTGCAGTTGATTTGCAACACTCCAGCTGTGCTTGCCGGGGCATGTAGTCATGTGCTGTCTCTGGTTGTACCTGTCAGATTGCATACATGCTCATTTCAGAAGTACCTATGCAGACTGACCTAGTCCATCCAGGCTGCTATAACAAAACACCATGGATTGGTTGACTTATAAACAACAGAAATTTATTTCTCGCACTCTGGAGGTTGAAAGTCCAAATCACATGCCAGTGTGGTCACGTAAGGGCCCTCTTCCAGGTCTCACGCAGACTTCTCTTCGTAACTTCACATAACAGAAGGGACTCAGGATCTCTGTGGGGCCCCTTTTGTCAGAGGAGACCTAATCCCATTCAGAAGGGCTCTGCTCTCATGACCTAATCACCTCCCCACCCACCTTCTAACACTATCACATTTATTGTTAGGGTTCCGGCATGTGAATTTGGGGGACACAAATATTCAGACCACACCACAAATCCGGCACAGATCAATCTAGAGTGGAATTAAAGGGCCTGCTGAGATTCCCGTGCAGGCAGATGAGAATTCTCATTATCGGGCTCGTCTGTGACATACCTCTTTGTCAGTTTTCTGTCACGTGTTTCATAATTTAACTTTTACCTAGCTCCCTGATTACGGCCTTGCGTCAGCATTTACAGATGATACATTCTGAAGGCCCCGCAGAGCATGCTGTCCTGGGCCACACCGGTGGGAGGAAGAGGACTGAGGAATCAAATCTTTCTTCACTTTCTATATTTTTCCTCCCTCGCACTGAGGGGACACTTTGCTAAATTTGACAGGTTGGGCTGGATTGATCTAGACTGGAGAAACAGACTGAAATTTGGCAAATCTGAAAGTTTCCAACTTCCAAACTAGTTTTGACATCGTATTTCCTCAACAAGTACTTACTGAGGTGCTGCTATACATAGGGTCTTCTGCTCAATATTTACACCAGAAATGAGCAACCAGTTGTGATTCTGACTCCACACTGGCTACTAGCAAAATTCCAGGCATAAATGCAGAGTAAGACTAATGATAATAATGGTGCTACTACTCTATACGTACGTAGCTCTTCACAGTGTTTTCACGGAATTGTATTTGGTCCCCTCGCACTCCCCTAGGGAAAGCCTTCTCTCATCCTCATTTACCCTTCCTCCCCTTTCAGCTCCACGGTTGTCCATCACCCTTCCCCAGTCAAACTGGGGCTTTTGGACTTCAATTACACTCAGTCGGGTGGTCTGGCAACCTCTTTAAAGTAATTTAATCCAAGGTGTAAATGAGGTTTAACCCTCCTGGAGATATTTATATTTTAAAAAAGAAGCTTAATAGACAACGGGGTATTTCGCCCTTCAGTCACTAACATGTGAACAGATTTGTCCACAGGGCTCCCAGGCACGTCATCTTTGCCCCTGTGCTGAAACGCACAGCTTTATTTACGTTTATCAGAGAGAGTAACTTAGGAAATTAACCGAGCAGTTCAGCTTCTCTTATCTACCACCCCCACGGGTTCTCTCTCTCTCTCTCCCCTCCCCAACCCCACCCCACAGCCTCAGCTCGGCCTGTCACTGTACTTTTAATGCCACATTACACACCTGTATGTCAGACACCAGCTGGCCTCCACCATGTTGGACGCATACCTTAGTTTCTGATCTATTCCTATTCCAAACCTTGAGCCTGGTTCCATCTTCCATTTATAATCTTATAAGCACTCTTCAAATTGCCCCTTTAGGTTTAGTTCTTCTGTTCCTGGAGATGGTTTAGTAAAGTAAGTGAAGCATAAGCACTGGCGTCAGATGCTACTTACTAGGCGAGTGAGTTATTTATCACCTCTAAGCCTCTGTGTCCTCATATGTAATGGGCATATTATGAGGATCCAATACAATGTATAAATAGGATCAGGAACATTTTGTTAAGAGTTCAGTGCATGTAGTTACTATTATTACTATTGTTTCTTATCTCTACTTCCATCAACAACTTTGATTTGGATTCCCGCTGCTGGTTCTGCCTTGGAGGAGGTAGTTCTTGAGTGTTGCGTACTAGTCAGAATTAGTTTCCTGTACCTGACCTTTTCAGCTGCAGTTCATACACAAAGTAGATGATGATAGAGGCCATATTTGCTGAACAAAGTCAGGACATAATTTTATAAAATGGCATATTTGTGCAAATGATAAAGGCAAGATTTGAAACCAGGTCTGCTATAGGAAATCAGAAATTTATGACTTCTGTACCTATGCTTACAATGTGAATTTTATACTCTGGATGAAGATGAATTTCCAAGTCACAAGGTAGTGCTAAACATAATTAAGAATGTGACCTCCTGATAACACATTGTATTGAGAAAGCAAAGTTGATTACATAGGGAAAAGTTGTCTGCATTTCTGGGAGGTATTTTTCTTCCCCCAAACAGAAAGCAGAGCCTTTTAAGTCAGATCTGGGGTTATATCCAAACTCTGCCATATAAAGTCCATGGACAAAAAAACTCCAAATCCCCTATTACTAATGAGGAAACTGAGGCTCAGATAAGTAATTTAACCAAGGTTAATGATACCCATCTTATAGACATATTATGGAAATTAGAAATTATGTATAAAATACTGGCATATTATTTGGTCTAAATAAATACATTTCCTGGAAATCTAGAACAGGTTTCTCTTCAAGATGAAAAGAAAGTGAAATTATGCCCACCTTCCATATAACCAAACTCTATATTTTTATAATCTTTTTTTAAGATTTTATTTATTTACTCTTAAAGAGGGGAAGGGAGGGAGAAAGAGAGGGAAAGAAACATCAGTGTGGGGCTGTCACTTGACTGCCCCCTACTGGAGAGCTGTCCCACAACCCAGGTGTGTGCCCAAACTGGGAATCAAACCAGCGACCCTTTGGTTCACAGTCCACTGAGCCACACCAGCCAGGGCCCAAGCTCTGTATTTTAAAACAAACAAAAATTTACATGGCTAGTATAAAAATGGAAATAAACATTTTCCATATTTACATTTAACCCTAACTTGTCCAATAAGTATATTTACATAGACAACTTAGATATAAATGAAGTACTTTTTCAATATTGCTTTATAAAAAGGAAGTATTCAAAGGATTCCTGATATTCTTCGCAGTACTTTGTTATTATGTAAGTGAAACATTGGGTAATCTGAGGCTTTGTCATTTAAAAAAGCCATCAGAAATTATCACTTAACATTTTTTAGAGAAATAAGGAGAATATGTCTAAGCTCACAGAGGCACTCAGTGAGCCCTCATAAAAAAAGAGACTCCATATTTCTATACATTTAATGTCTAATTTTCAAGTAGAAATATTTCTCTTATCTAAATAAATCTTGAACATTTTAGATATGTTGAAAAATTGTATGCTGAGTGTTTTTTGTTTTTTATTCCTAATGAATCAGTGATTTTGACCTTCATTCCATATGCCCCTTTAATTTATGATGAATAAAGTAATACTGATTTTTCAAAAATTAATACACACTCTCAAGCCACCAAGTTTCCAAATTATGATATTTCCATTGGCAAATGAAATAACATGCTGTCCATGCAGTTAGTGATTTGAGGCAATTTGAACATCATGATAAAAGGAGGGGGGATTACAAGCAGTGTTATAATTAAAGGTCTGTTGATTCTTCAGTTTAAATGCCATTGTTGAAAGATTTTTCACTCAGATGTCAAAGTCTGTGGCCAGCCAAAACTTGGCGTGCTAGAACTCAGCCCAGGGAAACATTGTGTTCTACAGATTTAAAAACCAAAATCTGTCAAGAACAGAAATGTTGGGTTTGGGCTGATTTCTCATGAATCAGAACCAGAGCATAGCCAAATACCACCTCCTCTTTACAAAAGAAAGTAGTGCAGGTGGATGTTAATGGGAAATGTTTGTTCAGATGGGAAATGAAGGGAAATTATCATTAGATGTCATCATACTGAGCACTGGGTTAAAGTGTTATGCAATTAAAGCATGTTTCTTTGAGAAGTCTGAAACATTTCAGAAGTTTGTGGTTAATCTTTCATGGGCGATTAAATGGGGAGCAGTACTGACCCCTCTTCCAACATCCGTGTATTGAGGTTCAGTTTCTCCACATCGCTTCCCTTATTACTGGAAACACTTGAAGCAAAACTTTATCGGCTTAACTCAACACCTAGAAATATATTTCCATATACCAGGCTTCGATTTCTTTAATTTGAAGCTTATTAGGGCCTATGAGCTACATCTAGCTAGCCCATAGAATTAATTTTGGTGCAAAGAGCATTTTAAAATAATTTGAGATTGAGCCAACTTTTAAAGATCAAGAGTTCTCATCAAAAAATATCCGGATTATTTTCGGCTTCACTTGAAAATGTGAAGATCTGGCAGTATTAGACCTGCATTTGTACATGGCACCAGTATCTGGAACAGAGCGGTGGCTGTTCCCTTCAGACAAGCCATTTCCTCCTCTGCGGGTTGACAAAGCCTCCCTCCATCACCCCATACTTTATGCCATACCTGCTTCATCATTCCCTCCACCACCCTGGCTCCTGGAGGCATTCGACTTTTCTTTCTTTGCTTGTGATAGAGGGTATCTTTTCCTTGCTTTTGATATCAAGTTTTATAAAGCTTCCAATAATTTCTTCCCAGTAAATAACAGCATAGCAGAAGCTGTGAGTACTTGGTGCTTAACAGAGCATTATTGAAAATGACAAAAACTGAAATGTAACCAAAATGTCCC
>PVKM010018663.1:0-24871 GCA_004027735.1 Carollia perspicillata | reverse complement strand
TGTCTCTTGGTTTCCTAAGAGGCCCAGTTTGGTTGCCCATAGGGGCTGCGTCCCTGATGGTCCTTAAAGAACTGAAAAGGGTCTTCTCCCCAACTTCTTGTCTCAGTTTGCCACGTGAGTCCCCAGAGGAACCCTATTTATACTTTAGGTTTTTATGTTTTATAAAGTCCCTGCAGAAAGCATCAGCCCTTCCTCCTATAGAGGTCTTTGCCCATCTGGCAGGGCTGAGAAACGGATGGTCCTGACTCCATCGCCCAGGGTCTAGCATCCTTCCTACCGATCAGCCCACGCAAATCTGAGTCCACGCCCTGTGGCAGGAGGCAGAGGCAGCTGGCAGCCTTGCTCAGCCAGACCTGCCCTTTCACACCAACGCCAAGGTTTTAATGTGTCATTTAAGTGTGTCTTCAACTATCAGTGAGTTCCCTGCAGTTGTTTCTAAACGGCTAATTTGATTTTTAGAAGGCTAAGAAATCCCCATGCTTTGGAAAAAGAGAAAAATAAAGAGAAGACAATTAAAAAATTATCTTACCACTTGCAGTGATTGAAAATTGAGTGTAAAAGCATTATTTCACAGGGAGCTCCGAGATTGAGATGTCTAATTTATGCAAGAAACCTGGCCGTGTATTTGAGTTTGGCAACCTGAACTTTAAAAAGTACAAGTGGTTCCACGATTGACCTTTAGTTCTCCAGAGCTCTAAAGCATCTGACGTCTTTAACAGCTAATTGAGCCACTCGCTTAGAGGATATTTCCATAGAGACCCCCAGGACCTGGAGTCTGCAACCCTCAGACTATGTAGGTTTCATTGCCCCTAAATCAAGGCCACTGGAATATAAATTCTCAGTTCTAGAAGCTGTTTTAAATCTTCATTCTTAAGCAATGTTACTTTCAAGTTGTCTTTTTCTAGTTGCTTTAAATTTGCTTTAACCACATTAGTGTTGCTATTTACATCCTCACTTATAATGGTAGTAATAATAATTTTGAAAGTATACTACTTCTTAGTAGCAGTAGTAATTGTAATAATTACAAAAACTAACATTCATTGAGGTGTTATGTGCCAAGCAATGTTCTGAAGTTTTTACACAGATTAATTGATTTACAATCCTTGAGCTATGTCTTGGACTTTTGAGCTGCTATAGCAAAATACTAGACACACCGGGCAGTTTATAAACTGAAAATTATTGCTCACAGGTCCGGAAGCTGGGAAGTCCAAGATCAAGGCACTGTCATTGGTCGTGTTTTGGCTAAGCATCCTCTTCCTGTTCATCGCTGCCACTTTCTGGCTCTGTCCTCACGCGGCGGGAGGGAGCTCTGTGGGGGTCTCTTTTAGAAGGGCACTAATCCTATTCATGAGGGCTCCACCCTCACGGCTGATCACCCCCAAAACCCCACCTACCAATGCCATCACCTTTGGGGGTTAGAATTTTAACATATAAATTTGGTAGGGACACAAACATTCAGACCGTATAATATTATGCCCCCGTTCGAAAGATGAAGAAACTGAGGCACAGTGAAGTTAAGTAACTGGCTCGGAGCCACTGACAGGAAGAGATTCTTTTTAGTTCCTGTTCACCTTGCTGGTCTGGGTGTTTGACTTGTGGGGAAGCAGGTGACAGGTAGTGTGCAGAATATGATACTTTTGTTTTGCTTGCTTATAAATGGCTGGAAATAAACTCAAGTCATACAGTTATGGGACACAAAAATAAATTATATATCTCTGCTTTTTTGGGGGGAGGGGACCAGAGATTATTGTTAGTTGTTAGGTTACTTAAACATTTTGCAACAAATGATTTTTATAATATTTAAAATTAAATTAACATGGCAACTGTAAAATATTTGGGAAGCTTCAAAAACACTTAGTAGAGCCTTTATTTTATAATGCAAAATATAAAAATTGAGTACTTTTTATTTGTCTTAGAGCGTTCATATTTCATAAGAACAGAATCAGCTTGAGATAAGCTAGCTTTCCACCAAAGTTAGTGAAATATGTGAAAATGAAGGGTAGAAGCCATCTGCCTTGCTCTAATAGTAACCCTGAATGTTCTTGTCAAACATGGGAAGTCTACACGTTATGAGTAGGTTGTGTTTTGTGTGTTTGACAAAAAAGGTAATTTTTTCTACTTATGTTTTGTTGCAGTTTTCTATAAACAACTTTCATATCTATAAACACCTCTACAGGATTGTTTTCATGGCCACATAATGTTTCAATGAACGAATGTACCATAATGTAAAGACGTACTGCCAACTTGTTTCCCTGAAAAGCTGTATCATTTTAAATGTCCCCTAACAGTTTATATTAATGCCCTCACAGTCTCTGGATTTTAACCGAAAATAACCTGTCAATTATTTGTGAATAAGAATTTTGTTTGAACTTATGTGACTTTGCTTAGGAATGATCTTGACTTTGCCTGGTGTTCTGTGTCTTTTTTAAGGTGGAGGGATGAGGCGGGGCACAGGAGCAGGTGCTTCCACATCTCTCCCAAAAGATATTAACTGTCTTTCCGGAGCACTGTATGTTGTACATACCCCTTCCCAGTCACTGGCTGGTCTTTCGATGTTATATCTAGTGCTCTTTTATTGTTTTAAAGGATTTACGTTAAGAACAAGCCCATGGAGGTGCTGTCTAGTAGATTTCTTTGAGGGCAGCTGAGAGGAGTAAACCCCTGCTAAGTGGTTTCGAAAGCGCTCTGACAGCATCTTCCCTGATTTGCAGTCTGTACATCACCTCGGAAAAGCAGAACTTCTTATTTCACAGGTCTGTTTCCATCTGAGCTCTGCCCAGGGGACTGTCCTCTTCCGATTGGGGCAGCACTAATTTTCTTATCAGTTCAGGTTTGAGTCTGTAGCCAGCTCCTTTCCGTAGCCACAATTTTCCATTTTAATAAGTTCCCTAGGAGGATGTGTAGGAAGCAGGATTTAATCATGCCCAGATTTCCTCCTGGGTAGAATAAGAAACCTTCCCAGGGAAGTGGTGAAGTCCCCTAGGATTACTTATTTCTATGCAGTCCCAGGCAAAGTGATGACCACTTTCCCTATGAAAATGTAGGAAAGGGGCAAAGCCTCTGCAGAAAATCTGTGATTGTCTGTTTATATTGGTGTTCCTTCTTTTCTTATATGCAATAGGAACTACATGCATGAAAAGCTTAACATGTCTATTTTAAAAGGAGTTTGTAGTTATTAATAACTAACAAACTGGGTATCATTAAAACATTGAGCTGCATACTAGCATTTGCGGACAGTTAATAATCATATAAATGTGTACCAAACTACCTAATACATTGTAACAGGCTCTTCATTTATTGCTTAGAAACCCTGTTGAATCATTTGGTGACAATTCTTTCTGTGTCCTATAACGGCACATTGTAGGCTCAGATTTGGACTTTAAAAACTGGTGCTAACAGGTTTGTTGTTACTTTAGAAATGGCTGTCTTTATCCTAGCTGGAAACGAGAGTCCATCCATTATACTCAAAGCAAGTGAAATTCGTACTTCTTTTTACTTCATTTTTTTCCAGTGGAAATACACCCTAGCAGGAGAACGCCTTGGTTGAGCTTCCTTTGGCCTGCTAGGCCTGTTCAGGTTATTTCCCAGTGCTGAAGCATGGACTAACGCTGCCCCGCTGAGTTGGCATTTGACCATCTGGATCGAAGTGGGAAATTGCCGTATCCCGTAGAGTCATGTTTTTGATGGCAAAAGTGGCGTTACTGTGCCCATTTGTTATTCAGATTATTTTTCCCTTGATTCAGTGGTTTAAAGAGTCAAGAAATTATGGTAAAAGTGATGTATGTATAATGTAAAAAGAAAAAGATAAAACAGGACTGAATGGTATTAAGTTAAAAGAAAAAATATTCTGCCCCAATTGTTCTATATATCAGAAATCACTGCCATTTAAAAATATTTTATTTTATTTTTTAATTATGGTTGACATTCAATACTATTAGTATTGGTTTCAGGTATACAACATACAGGTCAGACAACCACATAACATACAAAGTGCCCTCCTGATATTTCCAGTACCCACCTGGCACCATATATAGTTACTATAGTATTATTGTCTGTGTTCCCTATTTTGTCCGCATTGGTACATTTTCCCAAGGGTGTCCTACCGGCATTGAACAAGTGACTTTGTTCTTCTAAGGTGTCTCAATTTTCTCTTATCTCCACTGTGGAAATGATAATGCTGTCGTTTTTTTCTTATTGAGATGTAATTCACATACCATAAATTTACCCTTTCAAAATGTACGATTAAGGGGTTTTTAGTAAAATCACAACATTATGCAACTTAATTTTTTTAGTAAGATATTTTAATACCTACAAAAGTGGATGGAAGAGTAGAGTGGACATCCACACATCCGTCACCTGGGAAGAACAGCTGTGGTGCCTTTCCTACAAAAATGGTTCTGAGACTGAACTCAAGTCAGCGAAACATTAGATTTCAGGAAGTACGTGACCTTTGGAAATACAGAGGTTATCATGTAGAAATGCAAGTGAAAATCATTCCATTTTCACTACTATCTCCTATAACCATAATCTTCGTGTCCATTGGAGAGTTTTCTGTTTTGTGGAGCAACACGTTTGGAGATTTCTGTACTCGGTGGCTTTGCACCGTGGTTAGTTTCACTAGTGTATTACCTTGACGTGTGAGATAAAAAACTCTGGAAAAGAATTACTGAGATTTCCACCTCTTGATCATGAAATCTTAAAAATCTTCCTTCGATGAGGGTAAGGATTCGGCAGGATATGAACAGGCCCATTTACAGGGTCAGGATTTGGGGCCCGTGGGATAGTTAGGTTCAGGACAAGCGGCGTTTGGAATGGAACTGTGGTGGTGTTGAAACCAGGAAGTCAGGAGACACTGAGGATGACGCAATCTCACGGATCCAGACAGAGCAGAGCCTCGAGCTCACGAGGCCAGAAGGCTCGGGAAAGAGTGCCTCCCCAACTCTGGTCAGGCACAGTGCTCTTTCTCTCCTGCTTTGTATTTCCTGCTGATGCGAGCTGCTGCAGGTAAATCTGCAACGTGCCAGCATGCCTTCTTCTTCTTGAGTTTCTAGAATATTCTGTTCGGCAACATATATTTTGAAACTGTTTTCCAGATAGATATATTCAAAGGATTATTACATTAAAAGTTGGCATCCTAAAAGTGCAAAGCTGTAAGCAGAGTGGTATTTCTATCTACATATTGGTCCCCAGGTTCAAGGGCATTTTATGTGTGTGTAGGGCACCCAGGCATGGGTATTGCTCATTACAATGTCTTCTCAATGTTGCCCCGATGCATATTTAGATAGCTGTCACTGGATGTACTGTATTTATATTTTTCCCAACACAAATATGTCCTTTATTTTTTTAAACAATGGTTAATGAATGTGTATCATTGTGGCTTTCATTACTTTTTAAGCAGGGACTGAAATGGTACCTTAGGGTTGTTGTTTTTTAATATACAGCCCCATCTGCCAGCATACTCATGTAATTCTTTCTATGTTTGGCTTGGCTTGATAATCAAACCCCAGGTGGCGATGAGGGTTCAATCACTATGGGCCATTCATTACATTCTTATTGATGAGATTGTTGCTTAGCGCTGCTATATCTGTGTTTGACCTCAGGTCCTAGGGCCAGGCTATTCTTCACAGATGACGGGTGGTATCATTGTGGGCTTCAAATTCTTTGCCTTCTGGTTCCAGGGGGGCACCTTAAGATTATGAAAATGTCCTAGAAAAACACCACCGCCTTCCTGTCAAAATCTCTTTTGCAGAAATTCTTGCTCTTTTTGCAAATAAATTATGTAAAAACGTTCCTTGGCCAGCAAGTGTAGATGTCACAATGCTCCACAAATGGGGAGGCAGGGAGAGCTACCCGCCCTCCGTGGCAAAGACTGAGTAGTTGGAGACTTTGGGACTGGTACAGAGATTTGTGATTGCGCACCCAAATTCCTTCACCTGGTCTCCTTAGTGACGAAGACTCACAGACTATGTAGTGACATTTGATTCTTGGATTCCTGTCCCAAGTTCATAAATACAACTTGGACTCAGCCACAATAGCAGTTTTACCAAAACATTTTTTATTCTAAGACCAATTATTGATATGCATTAGTAGAATAGAAATTTAAATTTCTAAAAAAGCAAAGTGAAAAACTATTTTTCTTTGTCTATACCTAAAAGAAATGAGGAACGGTGCTCAATTGGCTTGAAAGGTCACAAAATAAATAATCTTAGCCACCTGGGGAAATCCTTACCCTTTGGACTGACATCCTTCAGTATTACTCCAAATACAAACCTGCCTTTCTCCCGTGTGCTGTTCCCTCTACCGGAAACACACTGTGGGAAGTAACAGAGGGCTTCAGCTAGCTCACTGGATTGCAAACCTCTTGAGTGCAGGGATGCAGAGGTTGTACCTTATCTTTTTAAACCTTTGCAGTACCCAGAACTGCACTGTGTACAAGGGAGGAGAAAAGAATCCCAAGTTGTACTGGCTAAATTGCTGCATTTTATGCAGTCTTGTCGGCTGCATAAGTCCTTTCAGAACTAGTGTAGGTGGCATGTCCTCACTTCAAAGCTATTGCAGCCAAGAACTTTCTTAACCTCTAGAGTGTGTTTACTGAATTATTCGATGTTCACTAAGCTTTTACTAAGTGAAAGACATTATGTTGGGCATGTGGGAGACATACTAACGAGAACTTACCCTCAGGAAACTTTTCATTTAATTATGAAGAGAAGACTTAAACCCTTTGAAAGTTCAATAGTCTGTGTGAAATAACCTAAGGAGGATTTGATGCCATGATGAGTCGAGTAACCGACAGCAAAACACGGAGAGTCTCTTTCCTCCCCAAAGAGAGCTGAGTTGGGTCTCAGCGGTTGGAAGTATTTGGAGAACAGGGGTGTGAGGAGGGCCTTCCAGCGCAGGAGAGAGAGTGTAACAAAGTGGGATAGCTGGGAGAGGAGAGGAGCTGTCCGGGAGAAACTAAAGAAAACCAATTTGACTAGAAAGGAGCTTTTGGGAGAATCATAGATAAGCTTGGAAGTGTGGATGAGGAGTGTATTTTGGAGGGCCGTGTGTATAAGGTTATGCAATTTGGACTTTGAGGTGCAAACAGAAAACCCTGTGGAAAGTTTTTGATCAAGGGAATGACATCATCTGAGTGGTATTTTAGGAAGATTTGGTGAGGAGCCAGGTACAGGGTGGATTAGATTAGGTGGCAGAGGGCTGGGGAAGGGATCCAAGGCAGGAAGACTATTACAGTGAACTGAATCTACCTGTTAAGGTCCCGAGATCCTAAAATGAGTTAGTGGTGAACATCCAAAGAACCAGGTGCCCAAAAACATTATACTAGAACAGGACAGCAGCAGGGACGATGCTTCTGATACGGGTGGTATTTGGCAGAAGTACCTGGTCTGTTACAAGCTGGGTACAAACGAGTCCTTTATCTAATTATAAGGAGACTGACTTTGGGTATTGCAAATCAATTCTTCCATGAGCCGCTAGTGTTCCTTGGGTACTGAAGGAAATGGGTTACGACATCTCTAAGGGTTTATCTCAGCAGGTTCCAGTTCAATACGTAAATAAATAACTTCAGCCCAGCATGCTACAAGAAGGGTGACTGCTAAATTGCTTAGTGTGGCTGATTAAATTAATCACAGAGACTAAACTTCAGATCTTCAAAGACCATGTTTTCACTTGGGATACAGCAGTGCACTGGCTGAATCACATGTGATTAAGCTACATTAGTAGCGGGTTACAATGTTTTTGTTCTAAAGGGCAAATTTTTTTAACCCGCTTTGTATTATTGCGCGACAGTTCAGTCCAAGGGCTGAGAATAGTTGCAGTTTTCCGCATCGCCCTTGTTTAGGTTGTTCTTTCCTCTACCCCAGCCAGTCCAATCACCTAATTCACACTGTACCTGGCACCCCACCAAGTCTCCCTAAAATGCCACTGAGCTTGTATCACTTCCTTGTGCAAAAACCTATCCAAATGGTTTTGTTTACACAGCAAAGTCCAAACTCTGTATAACCTTAAACTCACAGCCCTGCCCAGTAGATCCTAATCCACTTTTAGGAGTCATAATATGGAACCAATGATTCCAGCAGTGATTACATATAATTATATTTAATTATAATAAATATAATGATTATAGTTATACTAAATGAACACAGTAGTGTAGACTAGAGAATCTGAACTAGGTGATTAAACTAGGTTTA
The DNA here is from genome assembly GCA_004027735.1 of Carollia perspicillata. Classification (NCBI taxonomy): domain Eukaryota; kingdom Metazoa; phylum Chordata; class Mammalia; order Chiroptera; family Phyllostomidae; genus Carollia; species Carollia perspicillata. The sequence continues at coordinate 16,682 of PVKM010018663.1, read as the reverse complement.
TATCACCTGAAGCTTAATTGGAACCCAAGTCAATATCAAAAATTCACTTTCATATTTTGAGTATTTAATTTTTAGACTTTTTGTTTAAGTATTTGCCATAGATATTTTTATATACTAAAGTAATGAACATAGTTGTTCTTCTCAGTGACCATGGCTTTTTAAAAATTTTATTTATTAATATCTTGCTCTTTTCTAAAAGCAATCTAAGCTAGTTTATAATGATGTATTAAATATACCAACATAACATGTTTTAAAGTAGGTGGGAGAGAAGAAAACATAAGTGCAAATATGTATGACCTAGCATTAGGCAGGGATTTCTTAGATATGACATCAAAAGCACAAATAGCCAAGGAAAAATAAATAAAGTAGACTTAATCAAGATTAAATATTTTATGTTTTAATATTTTAAAGGGCATTATCATGAAAGTGAAAATGTGACTCAAATGGGAGAAAAAAATATGCAAATCACATGTCTGGTAAGGGCCTATTAGTCAGAATATATAAAGGACCCTTACAACCCAAATAAGAAAAAACAAATAACCTAATTTAAAAATGTACAACAGGCCCTGGCTGGTGTAGCTCAGTGGATTGAGTGCGGGCTGCGAACCAAGGGGTCACCAGTTCCATTCCCAGTCAGGGCACGTGCCTGGGTTGCTGGGCCAGGTCCCTAGTACAAGTCCCTGGTACAGGGTGCATGAGTGGCAACCACACATTGACAATCCTCTCCCTCTCATTCTCCTCTTCACCTCTCTCTAAAAATGAATAAATAAAATCTAAAAAAATGTACAACAGGTGAGAGTAGACCTTTCTTCAAAGAAGATATACAAGTGGCCAATAAATGCATGAAAAGATGCTTTCTGTCACTAATCATTAGGGAAGTGCAAATCAAAATTACAACATACCACGGCATACCCACCAGGATGCTTATAATAAAAAAGACCAATAAAAGATGTCGGCGAGGATAATGAAAAGTCGAACCCTGTTGCATTGCTAGTGGAAATGTGAAGTGATACAGCCACTTTGAAGGACATTCTGGCAGTTTCTCAAAAAGTTAAGTACAGAAATACCGCGTGACGCAGCAGTTCTGCTGCCAGCTCTGTAACAAAGAGGACTGAGCAGGCCTTTACGGATGCCCATGTACAACCTGCGTGCAGGTGTTTATGGCAGCTTTATTCGTAAGAGCCAAAAGGGGCAAACAACTGAAATACACATCAACTGGCAAATAGATACACAAAATGTAGCGTATCTGTACAATGGGATACTTTCCAGCAATAAAAACAATGAACTACTGGTTCCTGCTGCAACATGGATGAACTTGGAAAACGTGTTAAGTGAAAGAAACCAGACACAAACGGTTGCCTATTGTGTGGTTCCGTTTATATGAAATATCCAGAATGGGTAACTTCACAGAGACTGGTTGCCAGGGGCCAGGGGCGGGGAGAAATGGGGAACGCCTGTTAATGATACAGGGTTTTTTTTTGGATGATGAAAAATATTCAGGAGTTAGATAATGGTGATGATTGGACAACTTTTTGAATACACTAAAAACCACTGAATCGCACAGTTTCAAAGGGTGAATTATGGTTATGTATAGTATACCTCAAAACCAAAGTAGGTGAGAAAATATAAATAAGTGTAGAAATAAAATGGATCTAGTTGTAAAGCCATTATCCTGTCAAAGCCCACACGCTTGCTGCTGGAGGTGAATTTAGCTCTAATTTGTGTAATTTATGGATTAGCAACATAATCCATAGTGTCATTAGTCCAGTGGCTGAGGATTTCATCACAGGGACTGATCGTAGTTTACTTAGTCATTTCGCGCTAGGTAGAATTTTGTATTTTAATAGCAGAAACAGCCCTCCAGCTATTTATATTCCACATTTTCCTTCAAGAAATGCATTCTTTGTGTACATGTTATTTAATAAAGGAAACATATTCCAGCTGCATGAACAGTAAAGCAATTTTGAATGAAGAATGAAACCCATTGAATTAAGCTGGTTCATTTGTGTGAAAGGTTACTGATATAATAATACTTCTATTCTTCCAATGTTTATATTCTAGTGAAGTGGCTTAAAGAGTGAGGAAACGTTTTTTTAATTGACTTATAATTTTACCCAATGACTTTACTGAACAAGCTGATTAACATAGCTTTGTTTTTCTAGCAGAACAGTAGACCAGAAGGCAAAACAATGAGGGAATTTTGCATAGCAACTTCTGTCCCATCAAAATGTTGTCTTTTTCCTATTTCTTTTTTTAAATTAGATTTTATTGATTATGCTATTACAGTTGTCCCATTTCCCCCCTTCATTCCCCTCCACCCTGCATACCTTCTTCCACCCGCATTTCCTCCCTTTAGTTCATGTCCATGTGTCATTGGTTCTTTAGCTTGTACATTTCCCACACTACTCTTGCCCTCCCCCTGTCTATTTTCTACCTACCATCTATGCTACTTGTTCTCTGTACCTTTTCCCCCTCTCTCTCCCTCCCACCCCCTGTCGCTAACCCTCCATGTGATCTCCATTTCTGTGGTTCTGTTCCTTTTTGGGTGTTTGCTTAGTTTGTTTCTGTTTTTGTTTTAGGTGTGGTTGTTAATAATTGTGAGCTTGCTGTCATTTTACTATACCTGTTTTCTATCTTCTTTTTCTTAGATAAGTCCCTTTAACATTTCATATAATAAAGGCTTGGTGATGATGAACTTCTTTAACTTGACGTTATCTGAGGAGCACTTTATCTGCCCTTCCATTCTAAATGAAAGCTTTGCTGGATAGAGCAGTCTTGGATGTAGGTCCTTGCCTTTCATGACTTGAGATACTTCTTTCCAGCCCCTTCTTGCCCACAGGGTCTCTTTTGAGAAATCAGCTGACAGTCTGATGGGAACTACTTCGTAGGTGACTGTCTCTCTATCTCTTGCTGCTTCTAGGATTCTCTCCTTCACTTTTATCTTGGCTAACGTAATTATGATGTACCTTGGTGTGTTCCTCCTTGGGTCACCTTCTTTGGGACTCTCTGAGGTTCCTGGACTTCCTGGAAATCTATTTTCTTTGCCAGATTGGGGAAGTTCTCCTTTATTATTAGTTCAAATAACTTTTCCACTTGTTGCTCTTCCTCTTCCCCTTCTGGTACCCCTATAATGTGGATGTTGGGACCTTTAAAGATGTCCTGGAGGTTCCTAAGCCTCTCCTCGTTTTTTTTAATTCTTGTGTCTTTATTCTTTTCTGTTTGGTTGTTTCTTTCTTCCTTCTGATCTACTCCATTGATTTGAGTCCCAGTTTTCTTCCCATTACTATTGGTTCCCTGTGCATTTTCCTTCATTTCACTTAGTGTCGCCTTCATTTGTTCATCTAATTTGCGACCAAAATCAACCAATTCCATGAGCTTTCTGATCACCCGTGCTTTGAACTATGCATCTGATAGATTGGCTATCTCGTGGTTGCTTAGTTGTATTAGTTCTGGAGCTTTGATCTGTTTTGTTTGGGCCATTTTTTTTTTTTTTTGTCTCATCGCCCCTGTTACATTGAGGGGCGGGGTCTTAGGTGTTCACCGTGGTGGTGCAACCCAGTCTCTGGGTTGTGATGCTGTATGTGGGGGTGGGGTCCGAGAGGGATCAATGGCACTCGATTCGTCCACTCTCTGTCGAATCCCAGACCCCGCCACCCATTCCCCCAAGCAAACTGGGCCCTTCTGGCACTGATTTCTGGTGGGTGGATTTATGTTCAAAGACCCTGTGGGTCTCTCCAACAAACTCTCCTGTGAGGCTGGGAGTCACTCCCTATGGCTCAGCCCCCACAGGTGTTTTCAGGCTTTATTTCCTGGCGCTGGGTCCCTGGGTTGCTCAGTCTGTCTCACTTCCCAGTTATCTGTGCACAAATGTGGGACCGCCTGGTCAGCTGCCTTGCACACTGTGTCCCACTTCACAATCGCCAGCTGCTGCCTGCACGCTGGAGGTGCTTTTCACACCCAGTGCCTCTGCTTTTTGTTCTGCAACCCATCTCTGCTCGGCCGCCCGACTCCACCCTGCTTACAGGTCTGGATGGATGTGTCTATTTTATCTCCTTGGTTGTCCGACTTCCTTATAGTTGTATTAGTTCTGACAGAAAATTGTTTCTGTCAGTTTGGGCTGTTGTTTTGTTTCTAAATTATTGTTGTTCTTATTTTGGTTGTGGGAGGAGGCACAGTGTCTACCTACGCCTCCATCTTGTCCGGAAGTCCTCTTTTTCCTATTTCTTGTAACACTGTAGTACAGTCCCGTTTTCTCGGGTGGGAGCTTAATGTAGTCAGTTTTATCAAACTTTTTTTTAATGCCTTGTAATCTTTGACCCCTGTTTTGGAAATTCTTCCTTACCCTGGGGCCACTAAAGCTATTCTGTATTCTCTTCTAAAAGTTTTACAGATTTTCTTTTCTTATTAAGATTTTCAATCCATTTGGAATTTTTGTGTGTCTACATTGTAAAGTAGGCATCTAGTTCCCACCCACCCCCCTCCACACACACACACACACACACACATAGGCAACCAACTGACAAGTACCCATTTTATTTAACTTTGGGAAAATTCTCCACTTGTGGATGATAGAAAATTGTTTTGCATGTTTTAGATATTTGATGGGGTTCAGGGCATGCTACTTCAAAATATTGCACCTTGCCCTAGCTGGTGTAGCTCCATAGATTGAGTGCAGGCTGAGAACCAAAAGGTTGCTAGTTTAATTCCCAGTCAGGGCACATGCCAGGGTTGCAGGCCAGGTCCCCAGTAGGGGGCACATGAGAAGCAAACACACACTGATGTTTCTCTCCCACTCTTTCTCCTTCCATTCTCTTCTGTCTAAAAATAAAAATAAATTAAAAAATCTTTAAAAGAAAGAAGTTCCAAAGAAGCTTTAAGAAAACAACAAAATGTTGCACCTTGACCTACTGACAGTTTTGCGCTGAAGGAATTTGAGAACTAGCAGGTGCAGGAAGGACTTTCTGAAGTTCCTTTGCAGCGGGTCATTCGTAAGACATTCATGGGAGAGGTGCCCTCCCTGGGCCTGGAAGAAAGGAGCGTCCTCATTCCAAGACGAGGAATAGTGAGAGGAGTCTGGAGAAGCAGGCCCTGCTCTTTCCCCCAGTTTCCCACGCTTGTTAGTTGGTTTTGGCAGGTGACACCATACGTTTATATTAGTACCTGGTAGACTTACCTTTGCAAACATGGCAAGGACATGACATGGGCCTGTTGGTTTGTTTATGCCCTGGCGCCTGTCAGCCTCCCAAAGGGAGGTAAATACCTATGGTGATGGCATTTTGAAATTCTGTAGAACTTTCTGGTTGCTTTATTGCTATTATTTATATGAATTCATATTTAACGTTGTTTCTGCAAGGTAGACAGAGCTGAGTTGCTGTGGCTCACAAAAACTTTCTGCCCACAGACACAATAAAACATTTTTGTGAAAACTGCAGATACTAGCTTTCCCATATAACTGTAACAATAACAACAAATCTGTAAGCCTATTCCCCAAAACCTTTTACAAACCGCACACTTAAATTCTTCAGAGAGATAAAAAAATAGTACCATATTTATTGTATGGATGGTGGGCATTAAACAAAAAACAACAAAAAGCCCAGGTCCATAGTCCCTATTAGCGGGCATTGAGGTGTTTCTGGGATGTTTTTCCTGCCTCAGTTCTGCTTCCTACCTGCTCTGCTGGTACGTAGGTAGGGCTTTGGCCGATTCTTGCTGGTACATCCATAGTGTTCTTCACTAGTGGTGGAATTTGTTAGTACGAGATGATGTGCTTTTTGAATTCTGCAGCTATAATACTGGAGATTTTAAAAATATATTCCCGAATGCTAAGTTTGGAGTGAAGCCCTGAAGCTTGTTGAGGAAGCTTTCTTCTCCTTCTAGTTTTTAAAAATAGTAATGAGTTATTTTGTGTGGCTGGAGGTGGAAGGAGAGAAAAGAGAAACATAATTTTACTCAGAGTGTATGTAAAAATAGGAAAATGTGAAGCATGTTTTGACTTAATATGCTTCACTTTGCAGTAAGAGAATACGCAGGCTCATTTGACAGCAGGCGTGTCTGGCGGCTAATACCCGCTGTGGCTTGGGAGCGCACGGAGGCCCACCTGCCCATCTCCCCTGGCCTCGCAGGCCGCTTGGCGTCTGTCCTCAGGGTTGAGCAGTGCGGTGAGGACCTGGCCCTCGGAGGTCTTCATGAAAAGAGCCCTCCATGCTCATGGGGGGAAGGCAAGACTTCTTGGAGCTCCCTAGGCCTTGTTCATTAATACACTAGGACCACTCTTCACCTTGGAAGGCCCTGAAAGAGTCAAGTACAGAAGTGATGCCCTTCAGTGTATTTCCTGGGCATGAAGGGAAGGAGAAGGGACAGGGAGGACAGAAGGTCGAGCCTGGTGTCTATTGCCAAAGGCAGTCTGGCTTGCTTTGTTCCTAGGCAGAAGCAGGAGGGGGCCGAGTTTCTCCCCCTTTAAGAAGTCCTTGCTCTGCAACGAAGATGACTCGAGTGGGGACAGCTCCTGTTTGAGGGGCTTTATCTGCAGGCCCAGACCTTCCTAGACACTCCCCTTGGGTCCTCGCCGAGGCCCCGAGAGATTAGGTAACTGACACATACTCACGTGACTAGCGAGTGGCAGAGCGAGGAGCCACGGGCAGTCTCCTGTCCAGGGCTCTCTCCGCTGCACAGCCGTAAATAACGTGTGCTTTAAATATAACCATTATCCTTCCAGATGTGAAATGAGGGAGTCACTGTTTTAAAAAGTGAAGAACATGTTAGAGGCATGTCATGACCCTCCTACCATGACCAAAATGAACACAGGCCAAGGTTTAATTTTACTCCTTCGTGAAGGAACCACGCAGATGCTATAACCAGTTCAGAAGAGAATTGAAGACCAGACACAATTCCAGATCAGCGATAGTGACATTGACATGAATGTGTAAAAGGAAGCAAACTGACCTTATCCCGAGGGTCGGCAGGAGAACATCTCCAGAGAAGACAGAGATTGCATGTCTCTCAGTCACCCACCCAGAAAGAGGTGCACAATTCCTCAAAGACAGTGAACAGGGCTAGAACCAGGTCACCCTCCAGTGCGGGTCCTATGTAGACAATCTCCTGTCCCTGTCATTGTATGTCCCTCCTGGGCCCCACAGCAGTCTCCTGTCCACGGCAGCTCTGGTCCTCTCCTGAGCCTCCTCCCCCCAAGTATTCCTGTCTTTTGAATTCGTCACTTTCTCTTCATCACCAAATTTGGTCAGACACTTAGCAAATCACATTGGGGTAAGTACTCATTTGCTCAACAGAGAAGTGTGGTGCTGCTCTGTGGCCACACACAGTGCTGGGTGCTAGGGTGCTGCGGCTGAGGCAGACTCTCTGTGCTGTGACTACTGCAGAGGGAGGGAGAAGCTCAGCGAGGGCTGGGTCTTGCGGCCTGAGTTAGATTTTGCTGATCGGAAAAGGGAAAAGGGAGCAAGCCAGATGCTGAGCCCCTCTGCCTCTGCCCGCCAGCCCACGATGGGCAGCTCACAGCACCTCGGCTCTTCCCAGGCAAGGACTAGCATCTTCTGCGTGAGGAGGTCTCGCTGAGCGCCAGGCAGAGTGTGGTAAGCGAAATGATTTGGGATAGGAGAAGTGCCAGGAAAGCAAGTGTTTCCCCTCTTCCCTGTCCCTTTAAACATGTGTACGTACATGCGTACGTGTGTAAATATGAGGTGAAGCTGAGTAGATGATGACTATTTGGGGGGGTGCTGAATTTAGGGTAAGTTTAGCTCTTCAGAATTTTATCAGAAAAAAATATGGCTGGACATTGGAATTTGACTATATTTTATTATATTATTTCTAAGGGTGTTTAGTTATCCTCCAGGGCCATTGGCTCATTCACCAAGGACCTCCCTCCAGACTGACCTGTCTGCCTAAGGCAGAGAGACATCACCTGGGCACCTCCATAGATGTAAGTGGTCAGAGGGGCCCTGCCGGCCAGGCAGCGTCCACCAGCCGTCGCCCAGGAACAGTGAGAGTGTGTATTCCCGAGGTCTGGAGATTCCCTGCCCACCGACAGCCTCCACTCCCCAGAGGTGAAGGTCACCTGGGAGGGAGTTATTGCTAAGTAAGGAAGCTCTCTCAGAGGAGATCATTCAGTAACCTGCTTGGAAAAGAACACAGCTAATCCCCATTGCCATTGCACCAGACTTTGCAAAGCTACTCGATCTGTTAATACAGTGTGGCAATCCTCCTTACCCTGACCGAGCGCAATTTCCAGTGACTTCCCAGACAGCCTGTGATGGAATAACCCACTCGTGGTGTGAGCCGGATTTCCCAGGTGGGCTGACTCTGGCTCGGGACCCTTGAGGAGCTGAGTAGGGACTGGGGTCTCAGACATTCTGTTTGGCTTTAAGTCACTGCTGGAAAAGGTTTGCGTTTAGACCCCCCATTCGTTGTCCTTGCTTGTTTATTTGCACAGCTGGAGCTGTGAAGATTGAAGGCAAGTTGGCAGCATGTGTATCAATGGGCGGGGAGGACTGTTCGGTGGTTTGCGTTGTGTGGAAAGTAGATTTGGTTGTCGTATTTTTTTAAGATTGAAGTTGTCATGCTTCCTGTTTCTGGTTCCAATGCTCCAGTGCGTCCCCCCCCCCCCCCCCCCCAGTCTTGCTACCTCCATAAGGACCCGGGGAAAAGGGGCCAGCAGAGAGGCTTCAAGATGAGTAGGGTGTGATTCAGACGCTACCAGAAGTCATGACTCTCTGCCCTCGCTCATTGGCCAGAGTGGCCTTGGGTCCCCTGGTAGTCCTGTGAAAAGATAGTACTTAGGAAAAGTTCATTGGATGTGTTGTGTTGACTTTTCATAGATACTTGTTCATGGCTTAGTTTATAAGATTAATTATAGAGAATTATTCTGAAGAGATGGAAGAGAAAGCAGGTATGTTGGTCACAGAATGGAGATCCTGGAGGGGTTTAACTATTGGATAATGAGGTTGCCACGAGGCCCCCAGAATGCTAATGCAGGCCATCCCAGGCATTAGCCAGAGCAGCTGGCACAGACCTGCTGTGGTTGTCCCGCAGAGGTGGCAGCGGGACAAACACAGACGTCAGCCCTGCGGTTTCCCATGGTCTGCCCTGCCCCACACGAAGGCTGGCGAGAATGGGCATGCTTAGAGCTGCAACACCTAGAATTAAACTGCTTGCCTGAGTGGGGCCATGAAAAGGCTGCTCATCTCTCACGGAGGGGAGTGGGGCCAGGTCAATGACCTTGGCGTAGCACTTTCAGCCAGCACCATGAAGACGTGTGGTCAAGTGGAAAGACTGGATCTGGCATCAGGCTCAAGCCTCACTGTGGACATTTAACCAACTGAGTGGCCTTGCCCAAGGTTCCACAGGTCACGTGAGACTAAAGATTCTACTTCTCAGTGTTGTCTCAGGCTCAACTGAGATCATTTGTGTAAACTGCCCAGTACAGTATCTCAGGCATGGTACACAGTAAAACATGTTTATTACCCTGTTTGTGCAGAAAACAGATATTTAATTTTCTAATGCTGTGAAACTATAGCCAACATAAATCCGGTCACTTAACACAGGGAAGCCAATGGCCTTTTTTGGGGGTGGAGGCATGGAAGACACTGGCTTCACATCATGGTTCCTACTTTTCATTACATGCTGGGCCATTCTTGCCAAGTTTGCTGTGTGATAGTTGGTCATTATTATATAGCAATATATGCACGTGGACAAAAATGCAAACAGTATAAAAAACTGTTTGATGAAATCAGCGTCATGTGACCCCACTTGTCCTCAGAGGTAGCCAATGCGAACTGTATCTTATGTTTCGAGAAGTTTTTCCTGCACGTACGCACACAGGCCTCTTGTTCTGGACACGAACAAGAGCAGCCCCACCCCACTCTTTTGTCCCTCAATTTTTTCAACTTAACGTCACATTGGTAATGGATAATGCAAAAGCCAGATTATTTGGAAGACCTTGGACAAAAATGGGATGAGAAGTAACGGTTCAAGGCAAAGAATGAATACTGTTACGAATCTAGGACTTGAGCACCTTTCAAACTGCAAGGGGTTTAATTATATTCCTTTGGCTTCAGTCTGATTCCCTCTGGAAGGCCTTCTGGGTTAATTACGGGTCCCTGGGCCACCTGGCAGACACAGCCACGGCACTGCTGCTCTGCAGAGGTAATTAATCACCTCGTCTGAGTCGGGAGAGAAGGCTCCGTTCTTTGTCCTCATTACCAGGAGCTTGAGGAGAAGGGACTTTTCTTACAAAATGGAGCCACATGTGATTTCTTTTTAGAATATACAGCAGGTCATAATAAAGATGTTTCCATGTTGGACTTCGCATCACAAACAGAGGGGAAAAGTATGCATGTGGGGGCAGGGCAAGTAGAAAATTATGTAACCCTTTGGGGTCCTCTACCGATACTTTGGAAATTTGATTCAAAGGGACACTATGCGCATACTTATTTTCCCTCTTTCCAGCTTCTTGCCTTTTAAAATATAATAAAGTCACAGTTTTAAGAGATGTCAGTGGTTACCTGCCTCTCTGGTGCTAAGCCAGAGGCAATTTTCTCCCCCAGGGCTCGTAAGACCGTGTCTGGAGACAGTGCTGGTTGTCACGGCTGCGGAACTGCTTTCTTCTTGTAGACAGGGCCAGAGATGCGGCTTAGCACGATGCACAGACATCCACAACAAAGCATTGTCTGGCCCCAAAGTCAAAGGTTCTAAGGAAGCCTAATTGATTGATCTAGCTTAGTACTCTCTCCATATGATTTCAATTTTGTTGTTCGTGGGTTTTTTTTTTTTTACTTTTTAAAAATTGGAGCATAATTGGCATATAATAACATTATATGACTCTCAGGGTACAACATAATTTAATATCTGTATATATTGCAAAACGACCACTACCATAAATGTAGTTAATGTCTGTCATCATACACAGGTACAATTTTTTTCTTGTATTGAGGACTTTTAGGATCAACTTTTATCAACTATGCAACACAGTATTATTAACTAGTCACCATGCTCACATTACATTCTGCGACTTAATATTTTGTAACTGAAAGTTTGTACTTTTTGACCATCTCCCCCTTTTCTTCCTACCCCTGCCTCTGGCAACTGCCAATCTGTTCTCTGTATCTATGAGCTTGGTTTATTGTTTTGTTTTGTTGTTGTTTTTAAGTTCCATACATAAGTGAGATGAGATAGTATCTGTCTCTCTCTGCCTCACTTATTTCTCTCAGCATAATACCCTTTAGGGCCCTCCATATTGTTGCAAATGGCAAGATTTCATTCTTGTTATGGCTGAATAATATTCCATTTCACACCATATACTTTTTTTAGCCATTCATCCATCAGTCAACACTTAGGCTGTTTCTCTACCTTGGCTATTGTAGACAATGCTGCAATGAACATGGGTGTATATATACCCTCCACACTGATGTTTTCATTTTCTTTGGATAATGACCCAGAGATGCAATTGTTGGGCCATATATGGTAGGTCTATTTTTAATATTTTGAGGAACCTCCATACTGTTTTCCACAGTGCCTTCACCAATCTGCATTCCTACCAAGATTGCACTAGGGTTCCCTTTTTCCCACATCCTTACTTCTTGTTTTGTCTTGTCTGTTTGATAATAGCCATTATAACAGGTGTGAGGTAACCTCTCACTGTGGTTCAGATCGACATTTCCCTGATGGTCAGTGATGTTGAGCATCATTTCATGTATCTGTTGGCCATATGTACGTCCTCTTTGGGAAAATGTCCACTCAGATCCTCTGCCCATTTTCTAATTGGATTATTTATTTTGTTTTGTTTTTTTTCTATTGAGTTATATTAGTTTTTTCTTTATATGGAAAATAATATGATAAATGATACAAGAGTAAACTGTTTTTGCATATTCATAACTGCAAACCTACTTTTTAGAGAAGATTTTATTTATTTATTTTGACAGAGGGAAGGGAGGGAGAAAGAGAGAAAGAGAAACAGTGATATGAGAGAGAAACATCAATTGGTTGCCTCTCATATGTACCCCAACCCAGGACCGAACGTGCAACTCAGGCATATGCCCTAACCAGGAATCGAACTGGTGACATTTTGCTTTGTGGGACAATGGTCAACCAAACCACACCAGTGAGGGCTGTAAACCTACTTTTGTCCACCCCTGTATGTATTTTGGATGTTAACCCCTTATCAGATATGTTTTGCAAATATTTTCTCCCATTCACTACGTTGTCTTTTCAAGTTGGTGATGGCTTCTTTTGCCGTGCAGAATCAATTTTGTTGTTTTTGTATATTTCTTAGGATAGCAAATAGCCGTTTTGGCTGTAAGAATCTCAGAATCTTTTTATATCAGTAGACAAAGCAAAGCAGTTTGGTTGCTCTTGCAAACATTGATGGCAAGAATCACCCCGCTGGCAAATCCTTCACAGAGGAGGCCTCTCATTTGCTGTAACGTCCCCACCCCAGGCCCTCCGAGGGTCTCAGTGGGCATAGGTTACCAAATGGATGAGATACTATGATGTGTTGGCAGCAGCGACCTGAGCAGAAATTTGGCACCAGTGTATACCTGGTTTCACAGTAACTATGACTTCCATAACATCTCTGTTCCTTGGAAGTTTCCGTGAACGGAACTTGTCATTTCTCCTGTATTTTCCCACTGCCCCGTTCCAAGCCGGTGAGCCGTTCCAAGCAGCGCGAGCAATTACGGAAGAAATCGATACATGACTGGCATCTGCAGAAACTTCTAGTGCTTGATGAGCTCAGTGTTTAAGACCTGCTTAAAAACCACTCAGGGAGAGGGTTGCTTGTGCTTGGAGTTTTAAGAGACTCAGTTTCCCCTTGGATCCCCAAATCGTTGATATAATGTTCGACAGGAGAACTCTAATTTGGAAAGTTTATATGATCTTAGCTGTTAGCATGTACGTCCAAGATAAAGTCCGTTAAACAGAGGAAAAATGATTATCTTTAAGAAAACATCCCTTATAAGTTCAGGAGGTAGTGGTCCCCATATGAGAAAATCAGAACACAGTTACCTTGGCATGTTTTTTTTTTTTCTTTTGGGAGCTGTGGAGAGTTTTTCCCCCCTTTCTCTTTCTACTAATTTTAGGCCCCTATCTGGGAAAAACCATTAAAACTCGCATACATCTTCCTACCGTACTTAATTACTGTAGCCGAAGAGTGGCAGCCAGAGCTGGAGAAACGCAGTTCCAGCCTTGGCCATAGAAGAGAGAAGGATCACCATGTCTTCCATGGAAAGACAGGCCCGACGATGAGAAAAGGTTCGTGTTATCTCTCCTTCTCATTGGGTCACCGCTCACCTGGCCCCAGGGGACCGCAGAAGACAGCGACTCCAGGACAGGAATAGTGACTCCTGAGGTGGAGGGAAATGCATGTCTGGCAGCACCAGAGGGGTTTTCTGCTTCATTCTCACACTGTCCTTTTGTGGAAACACCTGATTTTTTTGGTGGCAAATGGACAGAAAAGTGGGGGCAGGCAGAACCTCTATAACCTGGCTCCCGCCTGTGTACCTATCCCTTAGGACTAATTTGACTGCTCCTACCTGTGTATCCAACTCAGGAGTAATTTCAAAAATAATCTATAACATGTTCATTTTATTCATGTTCCTTGCCACAGTGTATTTCCGTTAACATGTTCTTATTCTTGGTATGCAAATGAGTGAATTCAGAAATACAATATTTGGTCAAAAACAAGACTAGGGTTCGTAAGAAATGTTTTCCTTCTGATGTATGTACTTCAATTTGAAGCCTGAAAACCCCCACACCCTGAGCATTAAATACGTGACCGTGTGCTTCTCACGGAAGGGAAAGGTCGCAGTGCAGGCTGAGGTCCGGAAGAGCATGGTTTTACCCGCTGGGCTGAGCGAGGGCGAGTCAGCCACGGCGTTCGCCTGGACTGCTTATCAGGGAGGAGGCACAGCCAGGAAATACAGGTCTTTTAAGGAATGTGGTTTGTTTTTTTTTGTGTCATTTTACTAAGCGTGTTTTTAGTAGGAAAAGAGCTGAAGATTCCCAAATTCCCAGGCTTATCCTTTCCTTGCAACTGATTTTACTTGGAAAGAATTGAAGGAAGAGGGCTGGATCCTAACCCGAGGTGTGTTTGGGAAAATGAATGGCATTTGGCTGGCTGATTAGGAGGAAAGGGCAATGCTCCCTCACAGAGCGGCTGGGATGACTGGAATTCTCGCTCTTGGCTCTCTCTCGCAGCTCCCTTGGCCCGTAGCCTATCTAAGAAATCTTTTTGACTTTCCCCCCGGGCATCAAACAAGAAAGCCTGTGCTTCCACGAAAGTCAGTACATTTATTAAGAAAAACATTAACCATAAGCAACTGTCTCAAAGTACTGAAATTTTAGATGTGGCTTCAGCTTTGTTTTCCTCTGTGAGGATTTCTTTTATTATCTTTTCTTTCTCCTTCATTTTTAAAGAATTATCAGCTTTGGGATCTCTTCTGCCTTTATGGCTTAATAGGGGAACAGAGAAGCAGGGACAGGCAGAAGAGGAGAGAAAGAAATCTGAAGTTCGTTTTTTTTTTAATTTATAATCTTTCTTCTATATATTATAAAAACATAACGTGGGGCCGACTTAGTTACTTCTTATTACAGAGAGTATATAGTTGTCTTAAGGCTTTCTTGTAGTTTTCTGAATCTGTAAATAGTTTACATCAAACCCTCTACTATTGGCATCTGTGCAGCATGCACCAAAATAAGCTACGTCTAGCTGCTCTGAGTGGGTGTGTAATCCCCAGATAAACCGAGGGCGTGTTTTACACTCTCCTGTAGAGCCGCCTACTTGGGCTCGAGGTAGGAGGAGGGCACAGCAACCATAGTTGGACACATCCAGCTGTGACTTGGGCGTCTTCAGTTACATGAGTCACGAGGACATCAGACCTCCAGAATTCCCAAACCTCTTTCAAGTGCAGCTTGCGTGTGAAGACGCCAGGATCACTGGCTTCTTTCAATGCTGGTTGTGGACAGCTTTTTTTGAATGATCGTGTTTGGCTAGGGACCCAGAAGAGTGACAGCAGAACAAGGCCGCAACTCCATGTCCGAGACCTCTGTTCTGGGCTCAGTTTGATCACCGTCTGATCTGCAGCAAGTCACCGAGCCTCGGGGAACTTCTCGTTTTTTCATTGGTGAGAGGGATGTGAAGTCTGAGGTGCCCAACGGATGATTTCATGATCTAAATGAAGTTAATTCAAAAATCAGCCCCGACCCTGTGATTAATAAATAGGAAGAGAAGGCACTCAATGCCAAGCTGAACGATATTGGAAGGCCACGTCAGAGACTGCTCTTTCGGGAAGAATGTTCTAGAAAGTAAAATGTTTGTGAAGGCTGATTATGATATATTTTGATGTTCCTCTCTCTGCATTTCTGGGGGATAGTTATTCAAGTCCAAGTTGGTGTGCAGACCCTGTAAGTGCGGCCCCTGCCTGGTACAGAAAGCAGATAACACAGAGTAGGTCCCTTGTTTATTTCACGTGAGCCCCTTTTAGCTGTCACTCGATCTGCTGTGTGTATTTTGGGGCACACAGACACATCGTTCTCTGCAATAGTGGTATTTATCAATTACTGTTGCTTGTGTTCAGAGAAAGATGTGTGTGACTTGCTCGCTGTTTTTACTATTAGATGACTGGAACGGAGTTTTCTTAAAATCAGCCCCTCGAAGAGAAATGATCCTATTGCATGAAGCTGGCCGTTTGTAACAGGAAGCAAGTTATAACTCCCTGAAAGTTATTTAGTGTAACCAAAAAACAAACAAACAAACCCCCAAGCCCCAAACCTGACACAAATGAAAAGGCTATACTTTCTCTAAGTAAATGCCAGTGGTCAGGAACGTGGGGTTAGAAGCCCTCTCATTCCCTTCCCTGGGTACGAAAAACATGGAGGGATGGCTTCCTGGCCATCCCTGTCTTCTGTTTTCCCTTCAAACTGCATCTTGCACTTAGATTTTATTTCTCTCGGGTGTGTTGTTTATTGCCGGATCTTATCATTGCGCACTTAAAAACCACTGCCCTTTGGGGACATGGCTCCCCTGTTGCTTCGTAATGGAAGGCAAGGAATCTGATGAGACTGCACGTATTCCCTCTGAAGGGGGCTGTCCGGTACTGGTTCCCAGGCAGAGGCTCAGCCTCGGGCTCCCGCCATCCCTGGCAGGTAACACACGTGCCCCAGCAAAGGGGCCCAAGCAGCAGGCACCGGCTTCCTTCTCCCCTGGCACTGTCCTCTACCAGGATGTCTGCTCCAGCTTCTCTTCCGTATTAAATCCCGACTCAGGCAGCGAGGTGCTCGGTCCAAGTTATGCCACAGAAATAGCAGGGCTAAGAGATGTGTGTTTCATGACTGGATGGAACTCAGGGAAAGGCGGCAATCCATTGCCTTAGGGTTTGATTTCCAATAGGTGAGAAGTACCGATAAAAATATCACTGATTGTTTTCTTGAGCGGATTCAACCTCATTCTCAAAAGCCCCAAATATTCTCATGTTGTAGACCAATCTGCACCAGGTTGCCCCACATGTCACTAAAACCTTTCACTAGTGGCATCAGAGTGGGAACTGTCATCCACTTAGATTTTATCCACTTGGCACGCGAGTCTCATCGTGTGCTGAGAGCAAAGCAGACAACCCAACCAAGAAAGCCAGCATGACCTTGGAGAGCATGGTGGACAGAAAGTAGCCTGCAACCTTTTC